>RQTK01000865.1:31106-77714 GCA_003991915.1 Elysia chlorotica
TATATATATATATATATATATATAGGATTATTGTAGGTGCACTTGTTTTTCTGTTCTTCTGGTTTATCTTCTTTCCTATTACATGTACATGTATTTCACTCGTTATATATTCTCCTTTATTTTTTTCCCGTGATTTTCGCTCAGTTTTCTTCTCATTTTCTCTTTCTCTCGCTCTGTCTTTGTCTCTCTCTGTGTCCCTCAAAGAGTCTAAAAATTACCAATGATTAGCATAGTTTAATTTGATTACCAAATATAGATAATAGTTAATACATAAATAGAATCTAGTTACTTGTGAGGGCAGATTTTTCAGGAAGACTGAAATTTTTTTGTAAAAAATCCCTAAGGTTAATAACAAACAATAGAGGCCCCTGGGTTTACAAAGGCACCCTCCGGTGTAAAGAAAAGGTTAATCTATAATGTTGCGACACTAAAGTTTGGCAAATTTTGTAGCAAATATTGGGAATTCAAATGACAAAAAACTGCGTGAACAAACTGGTGTAACATGCCGACATTACTCACCCGCCACAAAGACTCAGTCGCCAGAATATCTCTATAGTCTCTCTGGCGCATCCACTGCGCACGCTAAAACCACTTTTGAGAAGGACATAATCGCAATCCAAAGATCTTGCGTTATACTTAGATGGTGTGGCCCAATTTGCAACATGGCCTAAAAGTCTCCATACTATTTAGAGTAGAATTTATGCGTAGTTAAAAAAAATTTTTTTAAGCAGATTTGGAAAAATTCTTCTTTATTTGACTTACTTGACTTAGAGCCTTTCGCCAGCGTGGTCAACAGATCTCGCAGCTTCGGCTGTTTTCATTAATTCTGCGGTAAAAGTTTTCCATCCTTGTCTATCTTCTGCTTTAGTGCGTATTTTTTCTAGATCTGTTGCTGTTGTGAGTTTTAAACTCTTGTCTTGTAACTTTTTGAGGTCATTGTTTAAGGTTATCGTGAGCGTTGTTGTTGGTCTGCCCCTTCCTCTATTGTGTCTCGGAAAAGTAGTATGACATTGATGCATTAGCTGGTATTGATGCATCTCTTCTCAGGATATGTCCAAAAAGTCTCCACCGGGATTGAAGGGTTTGGGGGGTTTCTGCACATTTTTTTGTAGAGGGATGTGTTTGAGATTTTCGTTGGGTAGTGGATTCCCAAGACTCTGAGTTGACGTCTATGGAATGAATCAACATGGCTGACACCTGTTGATGCTGAGCTCCGGCTCAACAGATTGTCTTAGTTTTCTCATAAATTCTGCGATGAAAGTGAAACCAAAATGTCATAGATTTAATGTGGGCACTTTCAACGTCCGTGGATTCTTCTTTATAGGACTTATAAAAAATTGTAAAGTCTTTCCGAACGTTTTCTTCTTGGTTTTTTTCTTTTGTTTTTTTAATATTCCTTCTCTACCATCACCTCCCACTCCGCATTGTCCTATTCTCCTCCTCCATTTTTCTTTTCTTGTCGCCCATTTGGTAACGGGGCCCTCATTCGGATGAGTTTCAAAAATGATTACCACCGCCTGTCTGTCGCGCATGAAACAGTAAAAGGCTGCTAAGGACTGGACATTTCTCTGTATCTTGCTATGTCTTCTGTTCTGCTCACTTTTATTGTCCTATCCATTTTCTTGCCAACTCAACTCTTCTACTTTGACCCCCACTGGTGGGTACCTTGTCCGCCGTGAGGGTGGAGGCAGGAATCCTGGTGCCTGAGGCGAACCAGCCTGGGGACTTCCATTTACCAACACACCCCTTTGGCTTGCTCCTTCATCCGAGACGGGTGGGAAATGTGGACCACACTTCTCAATCGGCTGGTCATGTCTTTATTGGCTTACATTCCCTCAATGTTAGAAGTAGAGCTCAGGGGTGGCCCTGACACTTCTAGCACTGGATATCCACACAGTATCCCCTTGTTTGGCTCGATGGCTTGTGGGGAGCCTCGGGGCAGAACCTCTCTTTCTTTTCTTTGTGAAACCTTTACTTTAAATTCAAACAACCCCAACCGCTAACTTTGTTAAAAAACCTTGTCTGGATGGAACAGGTGTGCCATCCCGGATCAAGCAAACGGAAGGCAGTGGATGTCCAACCCTTTTAGGCGCCACTGCCATAACGAGCTGGTCTCTATTCTTGGTGCTTGAAAAGGAGGCGGCAAAACTCACTTTTTTGCTATTAGCAAAGCAGTGTGTGGACTTGTAGGTGAAGCCAAGGGCATCACGAAGCTCCGTTCATGTGAACTCTTGGTGGAGTGCACTTGCGAATCACAATCAAAACTGCTCGGCAAAGTTGAAACTTTTGTCAACACCCCTATTACTGTTAAGGATCATTGGAGTCTGAACAGCTCCAAGGATGTGGTAAAATCTCGCTACCTTGAAACAACGAGCGAGGAGGAGATGGTGGCGGAACTCGATGGAGTCAGCCACGCCCGACAAATTTTCGTGCTGAAGGGGGGATGATAATATTACTTATTAGGCCACCAACACCTTCATCCTAACCTTTGAATCGCGTCACCACCGACATTCCGAGACCGATGCACTATTTTAAATGCCATCGTTTTGACCATAGCAATGTAGGCGCACAGCAGTGTGTTGCCGCTGTGGTATGGGACGGCACGCTGGGAAAGACTGTAATTTGTAAAGCCGATTTCATCTGTCTGAACTGCCATGGTCCACATGCAGCAGATTCGAAAGAATGCCCCAAGTGGAAAGAAAAAGAGGCAGTTCGGCGGTACAAAGCCCAGCATAGTGGTACTATTGCACAAGTCAGGGCGGCTGAAGTTGTAGAACTCGACACAAACATTAAGCGTCGAACCTACACCAAGACCACTAGTGTTGGAACAAAGGCTGCGCAAACAGCGTCTCCGAAGGGCAGCGGCAGGGCTAACACCACTGCCATTCCCCAAGGAAAAAATTCCCATACCGCAGATTCTTCGGTCAAACCAAATAAGTCACCCGTGGCAGCAGAATCTCGACCCAAAGTCAAGCCTAGCGCATCAGCTGCAGCCTTGAAACATTTATTAGATAGGCTTTATCAATAACCAACACATGGTCTTCTTTGAACCAGAAAAACCTTATGACACAACCTGGAAGTATGGCATACCTAAAAACCTTGAAAATATGGGGTTCGATGGCAACCTACCCATATTCATTAAAAAATGTCATAGCTTAACTACAGTTAAAAGTAAAGGTCGATTCCTTTCTGTTTGACTCTTTAGGGCAGCGTTTTCTGCTCAATTCTTTTGGGCATCCCAATAAACTCAATAACTTTGACTCTCAAAAGCAATGTAAACTGCTCGTTGTGTGTGGACGACTTCTACAGAGCCGCCTTTTCAATTCCATCCAACCATAGAACTTCAACTGCAGCTCAACGCTCTTCAGAAATGGGCAGATACAAACGGCTTCAAATTCTCCCTTCAGAAAACGATAGTTGTTAATTTGTGTATTTAAAGGAATTTTAACAGGGATCCTGATCCCTGCATCGGCCGCGGCAAAAGAATTCGTGTAGAAGAGCAAGTAAAGTAAAAGGCGTTATATTTCACACGCAAAAACTCTCCATTATTCCCCCCACCCAACCTCAAATATCTGAAGAAAAGGCGTTCAAAATCACTTAATGTTAATTTAATTAAAGCCTTATCCAAGACAGAGTGGCGAGCAGATAGAGAGTCCCTCCTCTATTTCAATCGCTCTCTGATACGATCTGAACCTGATAACGGCAGCGTAAGGTATGGTTTTGCCAGACCATCGCATATAAAATTCTGGGCACTATACACCATTAAGGACTGCGTCTCAGCCTCGGAGCCTTTCATACCACACCGGTAGAAAGCCTTTACGTAGATGCAGGCGAACCACCCTAATGTCAGTAAGAAGAGACAAACTATCCTTACAATATGCGGTTATGGCGGCTGAGCCAAGACTTCCAACACTGTCTCGTGTGTAGCAGCAGATAAAATTGACAGACGTTAGTCTTGGAGTCTGTCCACAATATAGCCTTTTAAGTGCTTACGTTGGACTTTAAAATAACCAAACAACTTCAAACAACCCCAAAGCGCCAAATCTCTCATTGTACTCCGGTACCTCTTTGCACTTCATCCAGTCAAAAGATTTCGAACATAACCTGTTTTCTTCACCTGTTAAATTTACTAACAAAGCACATGAAATGTCCCCAGGCCAAGGGAGTCATTGACGAGATCATCAAGCGCCATTCTGAAGAGGTCGCCCACACCCGCCCCAGGACAAGCAAGTCTCGCCGAGGCCGCCGAAACACAGACTTTAACGCATAAGGTTTCTCCGACATGTTGACCACAGCACTGTCAGCCAGAGCGCCCTACACTTCTGTAGTTGTAGGAGTGGCGGCTAGAATAAAAATAGCACTGTTTATTATAGACTGCTATACCACCAGGACGGTCTGCCTAAATTGCTTACTTCTTTTGATTAGGCCGGTGAAGAAAAATAATAGAGCTGTATATTTCCTTACAATTTAATTGATGTACCTGTTGGTATAGAAGTCGATGCGCCATTACCTAAGCGTACATAACTGGTCCATATGACCTCTCAGCCAATTCCAATACCCACCGAAAACTAGACCAGCATGGCTGTCATCCTAAGCGAACATAACTGGGACATAAACTATGACCTCTCAGCTGTCAGCCCAAGCTCTGTGCTCTCCTGTTGCGGTTGGAGGTTGGGCAAAAAATAGCACAGCCAGTAGACTTCTTCACCATTAGGAAAGTCAGCCCAACTCAAATTTACCCAATTACTCACTCCCTCCCTCTTTGGGATTATTTTTTGTTTTTGTTTTTTGTCGACTAGGGGACATTAGTAGAGGGCTAATCGTCTTGCGTGATAGATGTCCATGGATCCAACCTATCAAATTCCATAGTTATATTGTCAGGACTGTCAGCCCAGCGGTGTGCTCTTCTGTGAGGTTAGCTGTTGAGAAATGCATGTACACATGAAGTACAGCCGTCTGAGTTAAAACAGTTTGGGCTGATAGTCATGCCAGCATAGAACTAGATTCCACACCTTTTGAAAACACATAGCTCAGGGGGTAATATTTATTATAAATTGAAATGTGCACCTCATGTGCACTCTTAAAATATGCGAGCAGAAAAGAAGTACATGTAATTATTTTTATTTTTATGTCAACATTTACGTTCAAGTCGTTGTATTAGTCTTAATATAATTCAGCATTAAGACTTAGCAAAATATATTGCTTGGGCGACACATGTGGACTATCTACATTATGTAAAAATTGCATACATTTTCGTCGTGATAAAACATGAACATTCATCGATACATCCACACCCAACACGTGCCTGATGGCAAAACTTTTTCGAATTATGATGCAATTTATGTCTCTCAATGTTTCATGTATGCAGTATCGATCACTCTTGCAATTTTTAGTTAGAATGCAAGGTCATTGACATGCCTAAATTTTACGAGTTGTGACCAAGTTTTTCGATGTTTTTTAAATATTATTCCAAAATAAACGCTGTGTGAATCCCACTCTGACCATCTTGTTCACTTAAACATTAATGAGCAAGGAATGTCGTTTGTTTTTGGAGAAAAGATTGCTTTTATTTTGCTTCGTTATTCTCAGAATTCCTCTGCAATTGAGCTCATATTCTGATCAGACTGATCTTAACATAAGCGTCTTAGGACATTATACAATGTACATGTACATGCTATATTGTGGCATTAAATGATTCAAAAAGGCAGACAATTATACTGGGCCAGCCAATTTGTCGCTTTGTACACAAATAAAACAAGGCATGGCCTCAATCCCTCATTTGACAAGGGAGCATGCAACGCTCCAATCTGGCTGTCCTCGGAGACAGTTCCATTTTATTTAGCTGGGTACACTAAAAAAACGGACTATCGGTAATCATTCTATTTTATGTATATTTTTTCACAGAGAGTGAGCTAAGTTAAGTGATTAATACAGTAATACCTATACAATTTTATATGCTGCCACAGGGTGAGGATGCAGGACTTTTCTCAGGCAGTCACACAGTGCTTATAATAACACCAACTCAGCCTCTAGATGTGTAAAAGAGAACAATAATATGGTTTCATCAGAATTCAAACCGAGCACTTTCCTATTAGAAGTCTGATGGGGCGATCTATGTAAAATTAATGCAATGAATCATTAATATGCGTACATTATTTTGTCAAAGTAAATGATTATAGCAGCATCATTTGATAGACTGTTACATTGCACCTGTTGTTTTTCTATTCTTTTCATCCTGAAGTTTACACTTCAAATTATTCAAAAATAACCAAGTTATGTGATTTGTTTTACTACTACATTCAAAATCAAGATGCAAAAATGAGAAACTAAAGATGTTTCTAAAACAAATTTAAAAGTATCAAACAAGTATAACTCTGACAGATTGGTTTGATTGAGGGTCAATCATCAACACAACAAGAAAAAATTACATATAAATTGCTCAACAAAGAAAAAGACAGAATTATTTTTTTCATTAAGTATTGTTTATTTATATTATATAATATATTCTATATACTTTGTTTCATTTTTTTCTGCCGTTTTACGTTTGCTGACATGAATTGATTTAACAACACAATCTTTATAATACAATTTGCAGGGAACTAACACACACACACAGTGGAAGCTAAAACAATAAACTTTTTAAAATTGTGTACAATTCTACAGGGGCAGGGGGCAGTAGTAAGTCCAACACCCGTCTTGCCAGAAGGAAAGCAAAACTTTTAAAAATAAACTGAGTAAAAATCAACCTCACTGCAGGAATCTCATTCTGTCAATGCACACAAACCATCTGTTCACCATTCATTGTACCATTCTCTCAGTCACCCTTCCCCCTTTCCAGTACTTCATTTTTAATATTTCTCACAACATGCAGCACCAAGGGAGGGGAAGCAGGCAAGCTCGTAAAAAGTTAAACTCATCTGTCCACCAAGACTATGTAGTTTGTACAGCACAATAATTCATCATCATTCTGGTTTGTTGTCGTAAAGGAATCCCCCCTCAGTAACCTTCAAGGCAATTAACAGGGAAGGGGGAAGGGGAGAGGAGGAGGAGAGATAGAGTCTCAGAAAGAGACTATCGTTATTATTATTATTATTATTATTATTATTATTATTATTATTATTATTATTGGGGATCATCACATTTCAAAATCTCGTACATATGATTGTTACCCCCCAAAAAAAAAGAACAGGCACATGAAAATAAGTGGAACATGGGATAAATGATACACACAAGACAAGGCAATGAATGTGATTTAAAATTATTTCTCTTGTTCAGATTTATCATTTACATTAGAAGAAAGAAAGAAAAGGGTGGGGACGCGGCTAAAGCTTCAATATTTTAATAATACACTTTACAACAAATTTGTGAGCATCAACATCCATTCAATGCAAGAGCTGAAGAAGAAAAAAGTGCTTATCTTTCCCATTGACAAAAATCAATTATCCTGTGGTGCGTTTAAGTAAGCCTGAGAATAAACACCAATAATCACAATTATTACTTTTGTGAATGAACAATAATTTTATACTTAAAAAACTACAATTTTGGTGGTGGTTTTTGTGTGTGACTCGTTACAAGAACGTCTTCTCCCTCCTATGGCATAATCATACATGGATAGACATAATGTACAGTTTGTGATTTAGCATAAAACATTTGGAGAATCAACAAGTATTTATGTTATTTCATTTCATTTATCAACGTCCACAGCCATAATGCTCCAACGTCTAGACATCAACCCCTTTGCCATCATTTCTCAAATTTGCAAAACTGGAGAAAACTAGATTTCTTAAAAATTTTAAAAGGAGGGGCGGTAATGTATTATCAAATGGAATACCTGTTAAACAATGTCAGAATGGGAGCATGGGATAAAAACTTAATACAATTAAGAACAAAAATCTTCACAGTGAGGCCCGTCACCCTTAAAACAAAACGAAATCAAATCAATTTACATACATATTTATGTATTAACAAATGCATGGTTTTCAAGTACAGAATGGTTTCCCCACTAAATCTTTCCCCTGCCCTCTCAAATACAATTAGATGCAAAGAGCTGTAGCCTCCAGCAAGAATCATCTGAGCTTCAATACATATAACAAGGCTGCCAAACCAACAAGGCATCAACATGTTCACTTGTAGGCTGCAGCTTTGATAAAACCAGTTGGTGGTGTCTTGATTTGATACTGTTAGTGACTGCAATCAATATCTCTACAATGCTTGTCACACTAAGTGCTATCAGTCCTACCAATTAGCCACACAGCGCATTAGCAAGACAAGTACTATCAGCTGTTATGTGGGCTAACAAGTCGCTTCGTTAATTAAGCACAGGTGCTACGTAGCAATCTGGAATGATTGGGCTTCTTTTAAATGCAGATACTATTACAGTGCAGTTTGTGTGTGTGTGTGTGTGTGTGTGTGCTAATAGGTAAAGAGAAAGAAGATGTAATGAGGCCTTAAGCATGTATTTAAAAGCATTAAAGCTTTTCACAATATTTCTGTGACTGCTCAACATTTAACTTAAAAGTTCAGTTTTAAAATTTTTTTCAAAATGTTTTTTCACTTAACAAATAAAATAAAAGCACATACATAATAATTAAACAACACATTGTAAACGTCTCTGAAGTTGCATAATGGGTCATAAAAATGTTGCAATAATCACTAAAATGTACATTATAAATCAATATATGAAGTGGGGAATAATTTTTTGGGTGAAAGAAATGCACTTCTATTTGATAGACTTTCCAAATTCCTGATCACCTTCTCCCAAGCAAACTGCTTACCACTCTTTTTACAAAACATTAGAAAAACAGCTATAGAAAGTGGAAAGGAAAAAAATCATCTGCACTTAGAATAAAAAAAATAAACACCTGATGAAGAATTTGTTTGCATCTAGAAGTACCACAATCTAACTGTAAAGCTTTAACAGAGAGCTGTTAAAAATAAGGGATTTACAAACTGAAAAATAATGCCCATAGTTGCACTTTTTTTTTTTAATGAGAGAGAGAGAGAGAGAGAGAGAGAGAGAGAGAGAGAGAGAGAGAGAGAGAGAGAGAGAGAGAGAGAGAAAGAGATGATAATTTGGGATATTTCCAAAGCCCCTCACAACGATGATTATTGTTAAAAATGCAACAAATATTTTGGAAGTGGTAGAATTATGGCCTTCAAAAACTGTCATGGTTTTCCAAACCTGCAAAAAGAAATACTTTCTTTAAAGGGAAAAACAAAAGGTATTGTCAGCCGCGGTGCTATGAAAAATGCATGTATATCTCTCTCAAAGAAACCCATAACAGCAACTGAGGATAACAACAATGATATTTTCAAATTTAAGGAACATTTATCTCTGATGTTGCCCTATGTTGGCTTTCTAAAGTACTGTACTTCAAATTGTTGAGCAGAGGTGCTTCTGTTTAGATTTAGAGTGAACCATCTTACAGGTACAAAGCATCTTGAATTTCTCGTTTACAACAAACCATTAAGAAATTTAAAAAAAACATTTCAATTCCACCAGCCATCTCAAGGGGGGAATGAACAGTGCTGGTTCTCAGTCACAGACCCTTGACAAGAAGATTAATCTTTTAATAAACTTTTTTTTATTGTGTTAAGCGAAGTGGCGTACTGAAATTCCATAAATTTATGAAAAATTGACATCAATGATCCTCTTTTGGAAACATTGGATCTCAGATTATTTCTTCATACAGAAAATTCGTAAATAGACAGAAAATCGGCGCCGCTGATCAACTCCACCTCTGAACACCAATCTCACTTCCTGACTGGCCAGGAGCTCCCTCCCCTAGCTACCCCTTTGCCTGGGGCAACTGCACCAAAGCTAGGGAACTCTTCCTGACTCTGGGTGTCTGGGGCTCGATCCCAGGGTGCACCTGTGACAACAAATCCTGCCGAGGGTCCTCTAGAGCCGTGGTCCTCTCCGTTGCTCTTGCTGGGTGGCCGCTGCAGGTCCCGTAGGTACTCCTGATCTACCACTTCTTGGAGCTGGACGTAATGGAGAGGAGAGAATTATTCAGCTGGCTCTTAAGGTTGTATATTACAGATAATGTGCTCCATGTTGAAATAATCGTTTTGCATCAATATTCTAGAAGCGAGAGGTCGACTTCCATCATATTTTAAGGCAGGACATTCTGGCACCAGCCAAGGTAGCAATGATAAAATATTTTTATATAAAGGCCATTAAAAGAGGAAGGCCAAAACAACCATCTCAACACTCAGACAAGACCTTAAAATACAACACCTATTTGTCACAAAGGTTATACAGAAGGTATCTTCATGGTCTAAGCACAGAGCAGTTCGCTGTGCCAATTTATAGATAAGCTCAAGCAGACAAGTCTGACTACATCTCAGTAGAGAGGACTTGAGTCAAGGAAGTCAAATGAGTCTCTAGGAAGGTACATTTTTCATCTAAAAACACATTGTAGTGGCCCGACAGATTTGTCACTACCAACCTAGTACACTATATATAAATATATATATATATATATATAGTAGTGCTCAACTATAGCGGCACCTGCTGCAGCGGGACCATCCCTGTAGTGGGACCTTGAAGTAGCCCTGTTCTTTTTTCTATATAAGCTCTATAACCTGTGCGTTGATATAACGGGGCAGGAACAGGGCCGAACATGGATACAGCTGGAGAGTTTGAACGAGCTGTAGAGGAAGAATAAAGAACGGCATTGTTTTGTTTTCCACACCCTAGCCTAACCGCAGCCGCGTGGGATGGGTAAATGGTTTGCACTGCTAAAGTGCGGGACTAGGGGTGGGGAATGGAAGAGAGGGGTTGGGGATTAGGCTGAAAGCAGGCCCGATGTCTGCACATTGTGATGCGTAATGTTATCTTACCAGTCAAGACTGCGTGGCTGTGAGACGGAGAGGCTCATTCTAGATCTACATGACCATAGGTACTAAGCCTAGCCTACGTGAAAGCGAGGGATGATTGTCGGTGCTAGTCTGTTACACAAGTTGAACAATGCAAACAAAAGAATGGTTGTAATAGATCGGGGGGAGAAGGGTATGAGGTGCGAAAGGTCTATGGATGTAAGGACATGGGCTAGGTGGGACTGCGGGCCCTGTGTATTGCATCGTTCATTTCGTTACTATCCTTGATCTCGAAACACGCATTCGTGATTCACTCCTAATTTCCACTAGCTATAGTCTAGATCCTATGCAAATACAATACAAAAGGCGAATTTTACAGCATTAATTCCCAATTTCTACTAGCTATACAATACAGGACGCAAATTTTACACAAGACTGAAGAAGAAGATGGCTTCTAACAAAAGGAAATGTTTTTCGATTGAAAAGAAGGCTGAAATAATCAACGAAGTTGACAGGACGAAAAAAAACGAAAGCCCAAATTTGCAGAGACTATGAGATTTCATCTGGTACCTTGTACACCTTCTTGAGAGATAAAGAACCGATTCTGTCAGCTATCAACAAAGGACAATTCAAACCAGACCACTTTTATCAAAAGTGAAAAGTGTATAAAAAAAAACAAGAAACAAACAAAAAACAACAAAAACGCAAAAAAAAATAATTGAACTAATAATACTAATATAGTAATATAAAAAAGTGCCAACGGCCCAATAGTCACGTTTATTTTCTTGTTATGCAAGGGTGTAATTTTTCGCTAACTTCCTTTTGCTTTCCCATTGCGGGAGCTTGCCTACAGCAGGACTTTTCTTCTGGGCCGAAAAATTCCGCTGTAGGCATGTTTTACTGTATTTCTGATCAAAGATGACAGAGATCACCGAGTTTGAGCAGGTACACCTTTTCACCAGCATAATAAATAAAAGAAAATAACACCTAGAGGTCTAAATGATTCTGAAATAGACTGGATGTATTCCACTTACAAATTCTTCCTCAAGATTCAGCAGGTGCTCCTTGCAGTCCAGCACATTGTCCTCTGTACCCGAGATGGTCACAGTATTTGGGTCGCAGTCTGGATCCGATTGACGAGGGAAACGTAGTTCCACCTCAAACTTTTCCATAAGACGTGTGATGCCGCGGCCCTTGGCACCAATTATGCGCGGGTGGATTCGGGCGTCCAGCTTGACCTCTTCCTCATACATATCCTCCTGAGGTGAGAAGATAGATACAAAGAAACAGATCAATAAAAGTACAATGCTAAATACACAGCAAGAGAAACAGAAAAAAGTACAGCTTATATATCCAACAGAGGATCAAAATTCCACCACTGTAAAGCTCTACCCATTGATCTGAAAGTTCCTGTTTGGATCAACACAACTTAACAGATCTATTTAAAACCACTGCCTAAGTCTGTCTCAAGTTGTACTTTAAGATGTTAAAAACTCATATCATTACAATAAACAGATAAAATATCGGTAAGACAACCTTTGACTTTACTATATATATATGCTATTTTGCAAGACTAAAAAAGCCATGGCAACACAAAAGGATGCAAAAAGTGTTATCAAGAGTACAAGAGACTACATGGTAACTGAACAGATCCACTCCCACTCAAGAACCTATGTGTATTTTTTATGAGGGTACTTAAGGCTTGATTTCTCAATTCTTGCAGACCTCAATAGGTTATAAACGATTCCGTAGACCTAAAAAGATATTTGTATCTAAAAGTTAGTCTACTTCTAGAATTTAGATCTGATGCAGATTAAATTGTAGACTTCAGAGAGAAGTTTTCATCCGCCATCAGTCAGTGGAAGGTCGTTAAATTTTTTTGTTTTTGCTTCATCAAATTCAAGCTCATTGGCTCAACATCTCTATCACTTGGTCCTCAAACTCCAAAGTGTAAAATATATTCTGTGATATGTTGACTTCAAAGAAAAGAAAGAAAACGCGGAAATAGTAGTAGTCATGTCAAAATCGCATATTTACACTGATCCGCGGAAGATTACGATCACTGAGTCTTTACCTTAAAAGCTTTGAAGGCTTGTGAAATACTAAAAAGTATAAGCTACAACTTGATAGGGAATGAAATTTCACAAAATTAAGTCACATTGTTGAAACAAAAAGTCATGAGCTCTACTAAATGTTCAATTAGTTTAACAAGAAATAGTCCCTGCGATGAGCAAGGCTAAACTTTGTGAATTTTGGATCATTACAGATGACAGAATTTGCACACAAGAAATTTTTTATAACCAAATACTGTATAACTCTGAAATAACAGGACTACTCGTTTTTCCTAATAATTCATGTTATAGCAATGGTTCCTGTTACTACATAAATGAGACTTGAAGAAAATTTATTCAGGGTTGAAACCAGGGGGTTGGTAAAAATAGACATAATGGATTACTAGGATTATGTAAATCATTAAATATACAAGTATAGTTAGTTGGCCCTTTCCGAAGTTCATTTTAAGTACTTTTTTAATGAAATAATTTCTGATCTATGGAGTTCACACCAAGCAGGTTTCCATCCATATTGAAGTAGAACATACAACTTCTTATCACAAGGATGAAAGAGAGAAGGAATGGACGCAGCTAAGAAAGTTGAAAGAAAAGAGGGTGGGAAGAAGAAGGTAGGAACGCTATCACACAAAGAACATTAGATCTAGAGCTAAACAATACACGTCCTAAGTTGAAAAAGCTGATAAAGTCTCTTCAGTTATGCTAATAATTTGTGAGAAAGAGAGAGAGAGAGAGAGAGAGAGAGAGAGAGAAAGAGAGAGAGAGAGAGAGAGAGAGAGCTTCTCCTTATTAGCAGGATTAGACGATTTGGGTTCTCATTATTATAAGAAAAAAGTATAAGGTGCAAATGAGAGAAAAGAGGGGGTTTAAACAAATTTTTGTTATTCAAAGGGGACTTCTGTCAGAACCACTAACCAACTCTTTGACATCGCTGAGTATCTCATCGCGGGCCGCCTCTGCGTTCTGTTGGTAGCCAGTGATGGTTATGATGCTCTGGTTCTCGCTGCCCCTCTCAGGAAATTGGATGTTCACATCATGCTTCTTGCGGATCTGGGTGATCTTAGCACCCTTGCGTCCTATGATCTTTGGGTGGTACTTCTCATTAACCTCAAATGTCAACTTAAAGCTCTTCAGTTCCTGAGGAAAGTTGGAAGTAAATGACAAATGCTTTCTTTTAACAGAGAATACTATAAAATCATGTTCCATGTTTCTATGCTTTTCAAACTTTAATATTCACAGTGATGCCAACTCCAAATGATTTTTAAAAAAAACCCTGTCTTATTGATTTATACCTATTTAGATAGGCGTCCACAGCACATTATAAGTCATTATAGAATATTAATTCAGTGATGCCAACTCCAAATGATTTTTTTTACTGAACTTTAACGCGAAATTTTTTTTATCGTTCTACTATTACAATTACCAGAAATAAACCCCCTAAAATACACTGCCAGCATGAAACATTAATATTAATAAAATATACACTCACCATGTTATCAATTGGGCCAGGAATAATTGATGGATGGGGGTCAGGTTGGAGAGGTTAATGCTTAGGTCTCTTAGGAGCAGTTTCTCCCAAGAGACTATCACTATCTGGTGTAGCCCTTTTTGATGATGACTTGTTACTGATGTCAGAGATTTCTGATATTTGTTGACTGCACTTCTGATGTGCAGTTTTCTTTGTGGGTTTGTTCTGAGCCACACACACCAAGTCCTTTTTGATTCTTCTCTGCCAAGCTGTTTGGATGTGGTAAACTAAGGATTTGTCCACTGGGCCATAAGTAATGTCATCTCTCCTAAATAGCTGCACAGAGGTCATTTTCTTATTGAGTAGGTGGTACTTAATAGATTGGTAGGATCCATAGAGAGAAACAGAGACTCTGTTGGTTTTGTTTGAAATGATATTGTTCATCATGGAAAATGATTGTTCAACTCTGGGGCCAGTGAAAATGGAAAGGGATGCCTTCAGAAGGGGAATAAGGGCAGGGTAGGTAGGCAAGACTTTAGACCACCATTGATCTAACCTGTCAAGCTCTGTAAAGACTGGCAAATCATTAGATTTAGATCTGTGAAATCTCTTGATTTCCTGAAGGACTTTCTCTTTGCCAGAGGGGGGGATGACAGATGGGAACAGGGTTACTAGATTCTCCATTTGTTTTTCAGCTACTGAGTGCCCATGCACCAGGGGGTCAAGAGAGGAAAGGGACTGTAAAACAGAATTGGAAAGGGGCAATTTAGTCTGAAGATAATTTCCACATTTTTTGTATGCTTCCATGAGTTCTTGTAAAAAAGATTTCCTGTCCTGTGGGCTGAGGGTTTGGAGAATTTCTTGGGCAGGACTTCCAGTGAATATATATTTTAATGGGAGATGGTTGTCCACATTTGTGACATCTACTTTCTGCAGGTTGTTCTCCTTAAGGTTTTCTATTTTGAGGAAACTTGCCAAAAAGAACTTGAGGGTCTCTAACATCCTGTCATGAAGTCTGTGCACCATTGGGCATTTTTGTTCAAATGTGAGGACAAACGACTTGAACATGGGCATGACTGCTAGGATCACATTGACTTTAAGCAGAAAGGCTTTCCTCTCATAGAAGATCCTTTTAACAAGCCTCCTTTTCCTTTCCTTTCCAGCTGGTGTTTGCCTAGGTGCCTTGGCTTTAAGTCTTCTTAATACTCCCATGATCGATTCTCTGTTTTCACTTGATACTGACTTGAGAATGTCTGTCACAATGGGTTGGTACAGTTTCTGGTCCTCCTTGGTCATAAATGCATAATAAAACACAGATAGTTGGCTGAAAATGTCACTCAGCCTCTCTGTTGTGTCATATATAGACAGCCATCTGTGACCGATTCGTTGAAGTGGTTGAAGGTTTGGAAGTCCAAGAGCTTCGGATGTCTTCTGCAACTCTTCTCTAAGATCTGCACAAAAGTGAAAATCTGCATAGATGTCATCCAAGGCCTTAGTTAACAGATGTTCCTTGTCAAAGACGTCACAGAAATTCTTCACTGCATTGTGTATTGTGTGACAAGCATCACCAGAGACATCTACAACATGAGGTGCATCTTCCTTAAGTTTTGCCTGTACACCATTGTGTTCTCCTCTCATGTAGGCAGCTGAGTCTGTTAGTATTGAGACTAGGTTAGTTAGAGGGACACTGTCACTTTCCAACTGCTGAGTAATTGCAGAATACACTGTTTCTGCATTAACAGTTGCTATTTCTACAGATGCATAATGGTCTGATACAGATTCTCCAATGGACTCGTCAAAGTAACACACTAAAATATTTAGAACACGTTTTTTGCTTGCTTTGGAAGTTGACTCATCAATGTTGAGAGAGAATGGAGTTGTTCGCATGTGATTCAGTAGACGTTTCCTTATAACCAAATGGAGTCCAAATTGCATTTTATAGGAAGCACTTGTACGCTCTAATGTCACTTCATTGAGGGCTTTTGGGTCCTTAGAAAGCTCCTGAGCTAATAAAACAAGATCTGGAGCTAAGGAGAGGGGGAGGTTATGTTCAGCAATAAAACTACAAACTAATGCCTCTTGGTGTGATCTTCTATCTAGAAAGGATACTGGCACAGGGTCAGGTTTTTTTGTTTCTGGTGGATTTGCTTTCTTTTTAAAGAAGTTGAGAATGTTGGGTGATGATCCATAAGGAAGCGATGTGGACTCTTTAGCAGTGCAATTTTCTAAAGATGATGTTGCTGCAATAGCTGCTGGTAATGATTGTGACAATTGGAGAGCATCTCTGGCTTTTTTGTGGTCATTCTTTTTAGAGTGGCTCATCAGGGCCTTCTTTCCATTAGAAGCATAGTTTATTTTGCAGTTGCATGTTATACAAAAGGCTGCTCCTGGTTCAATTAGTTTTCTGACCCACGTTGAGTAATACTCGTCGTTAGAATCTTTCTCATCCATCCAAGACCATACAAATTTGTTTTTCTTATCTTTGTCAATGTCTCTCACATTTACTCTCCCATCACGTTGAACAAAGTCCTTCTCATTCATTTTGACAATCACCTGCCTAGGCCTAGCCCTAGATCTACGTCGTCAAGAACCAGATTATATAAATAAGAATATCGGTAGCAACTCTTTGCTGTAGGCCCTATCAGAAAATATCTAGATCTACCGATCTAGCCTAGTCTAGATCTAAGTAAGATATTCTCTAGATCTAATGGATGTCTGTAGATCTGATGTCTCTGTTAACAACGCGAAAAATAACAAAACTTTTTTTAATCTACATTAAGCTAAAATAAGATCTAGATCTAGATCCACTTATGACCCAAGTACTGCTAAGATCCGTATGAACAAGAAACAATGGCGTGATTGATATCCGATAATCCGTTACTGCAAGGTGTTTTCAAACTCAGTGGAAGCTTACGTTTGTTACATTTTTAAACAAAGCAGAGGCATTCAAATGAAGAATAATAACATTGAACTAGGCCTATTCCGGTCTATCGCGCATGCCAATACTTCGCGGAAATAAAGTCGGGATGTGTTCATTAAAAATGTGCGTGACTGACTACCTGTGGGCGTCAGCAGTGTATAGCCTTTCTTTAACAGTATGCAACCGAGCACGCAACCTCAGTGAAAAACGAAATATGACCGTAACGCTGCACTCTGTCTGAACAGACTTCGTCGATGAGAGTTTACGGAACTTTTTACGGGAAGAAACGGAACTTTTACTTTCTTTGACGGAACTTTTTCTTGACGAAATACGGAATTTTTCTCAAGTTTTACGGAACTTTTTTTTGAAGAAATACGGAATTTTTCTCAAGTTTTACGGAACTTTTGACGGAAGATTTTTTTACGGAATTCCGTAAATTTACGGAAGATTGGCATCACTGTATTATGTATAGCATAGCTGGCTTCTTTAAAGATTGTTTTACATTTGCAGATTTTGCAAATTTGCAGACAACTGGAAGAACTGTACAATGTATATTTGCAATAATCAAAGACCCCATCATTTATGTTTTCATTAAACGATTAGTTACACATCAACACAAAAACTTAAAATAAGATCAACTACCATAGAATTTTTAACAAGATTCAACCATTGAGTAAAAAGGTAAGCTTTAAAGTTTCTCTTTGAATATGTCCTGGTATTATGTTTCTTTAGGACTCATTAGAAGCAGCATCTTTAGCTTTGGGGCAGAAAACAAAAAGGCTTTTTCACCTAGAGTTTTTTATTGGACTTTTGGGAAGCATTTGAATAATTGTATGTATTGTTTTGTATTGTAAATAAACAGGAAATGTAGATAGCTGGAAGAATTTTCATTAAAAGGTTTTAAATAATGATACGCACCTAGACTGATCACTTGCACCATCAATCTCCATCACATCACCAGAGTCCTCCTGGTGATTAAGAGCAATTAGATCTCTATAAATAATCTTTAATGCAGCACCCAAATAGAATAGACCCATATATAATATAGGCATATTAATACAGAAATGTATACATTTCAAGCAATAAAATTGCTGGGTTAAGGTAAAGCATTAAAGCTTTAGATTTTTGATGACATACAATTGGAAAAGTTCAATAAAATCTTGAAAATTGGAACTTATCAAATTTAAAAAAAAATCACCAAAAAGTAAAAAGGAATAGATTCCAACAAAATATCATCAATAATGAAAATTGGATTAATTGCATACCTTTTTTTCTGATTCTTCCTTTTTGGTAAATAATGTTACATTTTCAAGGTTGAACTGGCTTGCTAAATTCAAGGCTGTCGTAAGAACAAAACAAAAAAAAACAACTATTAACTTATATAAAACTGATACTGAAAGCAGTGACAGGTTAAGAAAAAATCTATACAAATTTTCCAGCTAGGCTGTATTACTAATGACTAATTAATAATTTCACTTAATCACAAAAACATGTTATGCTTTCTTCCTCACATATACACACACACTTTTAACCCCACTAATTTGATGAGATTTTTTTTTAAACAATAAGAAACCTAAAATTCTTAAAGAAATTAGCATTTTAACGTTTATTTCAGTAAGGCAAGAATTTAAAAAACTGAATGATTGCTCTTAAAAGTTGAGAATAACTATAATGCTGTGAATGAATTTATCTTCTGCAACCTTTTGCAAATAGCTGACCTGATTTTTCCGATAAAGGAAACAGTCTTGAGAGAAAAAGTTGAATTCTGCCGCAAAATATGGTATTTTGAGACTTGGACAAACGTCGAATTAAATCTGGTAAATAAAAATCAAAACAAAACAAAAAACAAAATGTATTTCATATGAGAGACTGGGCAGCACTGTGTAGGAAAAAATTGCAAAATGTCTGCCAAGAGATTTCATCAATTCAGTGCGCCCAAAGCTGGTCATACTGGTTGCTCATCATTTTTCATTACACAATTATTTTTATGAGTTGTTTGAAAAAATAGAAAAGCTAGTGCTAGAAAAACTAAGAGTGCTAAGTCTTAAAATTAAACAAGGTTACAATTACAGTAAGGATTGAGATAAATTTTTAGTGAATATGATGAGAACAAATTTATAAAAGATGTAAAACTGTAATTTATTCTTGATGAAATTACAATTCAGATCTTACCATTGCACATTCTTAAGAGGTAGTTTTTTCCAGACTCATAGAAAGTTTCCTGAAGAAACAAAAGTTAAGATCCAATTATATATAAGTTAACTGTTATAGTACATAAACAACATACTTCACAAACATTCTTGAAGGGTTGGTTTACTACAAATATTGTATCCAAACGTTTCAGGTATTTCTTATGTACTGGAAATAATATAAGTTACATCAACACTATTCTCATAACCCAAAGTTGTATCAAAGGTAAGAGGCTTCACACCAAGGATTTTGCATATATATGGCTCAAGATAATTAAGGCAATTGTTTCCCTCCTTACATCTAAAAATAAAACTCACTCTCAGAAAATGTGCCTTGGAGTCTGTAAACAAGTGATCACTCCTCAATAAAGAGTAATCTGGGTTACTTTTTATGTTCATAGGTTCCCTCAGTTGTATTTTTTTCTTTCTTCTATTTTTAGGTTATAACCATAGTTCTTTAGTTCACGATTTCCGAACATTAAAATATTGATGATATCAGTCTTAAGAATGCATTGACTTAATAAGAAAAGCATTCTTTGTTGAGAGAGAAAGTTTCTAGTACAAAGAAAAATCGGAATCTATGAGAAGTGTACTTAACCATTATAAAAAAAGTACCGGATCAAACCCGTAGCTCTGTCAATAGAAACAACGCGCTCTACCCTTCGACCAACTCTTTCAAGTGAGAGATGGGATGGAGAGAGAGACAGAAAGAGAGAGGGAGCGAGAGTGAGAAACAAAAAGAGGAAGAGTGATTAGAGGGCGAGAGGGAAAAAGAAAAAGAGAGAGAGAAAGGCTGAGAGAGTGGAGGAGAAAAGTGAAAAACAAAAGAGGGAGAGAGAGAGAGACAGAGACAGACAGACAGAGAGACAAAGAGAGCCTACCCGTTCCTGTTAATAAATAAGTGATATTCACATTTGTTGAGCAACCAAGACGAGTGATGGGCGGGATTACAAACATTGAAGTACTTGTTGAATGGTCATGTCACATATATTTCTCAGTGATTGGACACAGGCCTACCCACTCTCACATAACCAAACAACTGCTGTCCACTTATGATTTTTATTCGAGGGCAGGTCCATTTTACAGTGGGAGGGGTTTAGATAGAAAAAGATAAGACTCTTTACATCATATTTTTGAGGACATGCAATTCAAAGAACGACTCAATGTATTATATGTCCCAACTTTTGCCCCAACTGTCATAAGAATCAATTTTTCAAAACCCTAATTTAACATTACCTCCCAATTATTTGATAGTTAACAAAAAGGATTTAAAAAAGTCATGTACCTCAAATGTAACAATCCAAAATATAATTGCCAATCAGAATATCTGTCTACTTACCGATTTCCAAATAGTTACTTTATCCTCCACCAAATCAAAGATGTCTTCACATCTTTCGATAGTCAACATGTCAAAAATGTCTGCCATCATCAGAAAAGGCGTGGAAGGAGAACACATATCTAGGAATACAAAATAAAGCTTATTACATTCTAATATGTTATTAGATCATAACTTCAAGTGTGATGAAGAAACTTTTTATGGGGACAGAGGCAGCTTAACTAGGGGGTATTCGTGAGAAGAGTGACAGTTGGCATGAAAACAATTCTGAAAATAAAAAATTGCAAAAAAGCTTTGCTTTTACCATGATACTGCTCATAAAACTGGCTGGTCTTGTTATGGCAGATAGAATGCAATGAGTTTAGAACACCCTTTATAGCAAAAGAAAAGTAATACTAATAAGAACTAAAGAAGACCAACATATAACTCTAAATTCAAGATAATTCTTGCTTTTGTTTCTTTGGTGTAAGGAATTTCCTGTAACTTATCTAGTAATTGAAGATCAAGGTAAAAATAAAAATGGGTTTTGGTGTTGGTTGTAAAAAAAGATGTCTCACCCTGTTGAACAGCTTGTACAGCAAAGTTAATGAGGTTTTTTAGGTGCTCTGCTTCAGAAGAATTGGACTGAAAAAAAAATTATTCCATAAAAAGTAAAAATGATATTTCTAATGGTGATGCGAGATGCTCATGTTCATACAAGGTCCATGTTAGTAAAGATGAATACTATAGTGTACACCCCTAGCTTTTTGTGCCATTGTTTCTAAAATGACATAATTTTCCTCAGTTTGCATCAAAACTTTTGTTTATTTTTAATAAAGACTGACCACCTTTTCCCAATTCTTGCTTCAAAAAGCATTAATTTGACAAGGAGAGAGTTTAACAGTTTAACTTTATCAATTATTTTCCTTAAATAATATTGTTAAATAAAAACAAAAAAGTACATTATGATTATATGTGAGGCAGCCAGAGTGAATCAAGCACAAGTTGGAAATTTTACTTTTGGATATTTTCATTTATGTGTTAAGCAGCATCAAATGTATTTTAAAAAATTGAAAATGTTGTAACTCTATCAGTTCTAAAACAAGAGATATTTTTTTTTATTTGCATATGTAAAGGATCAATATATCGAGTATTTTTCCTATGTTTAGAGGGCTCTAGTTCAAAACTTATGTCAGCAACTTGTGCCTGATTGACCTGAGTTGCCTCAAATATATGCAAAGCCAATCTCCCTTAAAAAAAAAAAAAAATACAGTGGAATTCGCTAAGATAAACCTTTAGGGGACAGCTTAAAGTAAAATTCAAAAGGAAAAAGGAATTTGTGCCATAAAAATAGTTTATATAGAGCCATAAAGTTTAGCTTTTAAAACATGGTTTAACGTAAGCAGATGTTACTGTAGAAATGAAAATAAATACACTTACATCAGATTTTTTAATGTTTTTAAAAATGAATTAATTCTAAAAAAAATTCTTAAGATAAAAAGATAAAAATCAAAAATCAAATTGTAAACAAAAAATGTAAAGAGTAAACTCACAATCATTTCACATAGAATGTCCCGAAAAACTTGGTCCAAAACCGCCCTTTTTTCCAGGCCACTTTATGGATATTAAAAAGAAAGAAAAATACCTAAGTTCTGGGAGATTAAAGCAGGTAATTTCTATAACGTTTATAAAAATTAGTAAATTCTTATAACTAAACTAATAAAAAAAAAAAATCTATTATAAGGTATTTATAAATAAAAAAATTGTAACCTTAAAATAAATCATAGGACAATATTAAGGTGACTAATCATTATTTTTTGTATTAGCATTCCTATTACAAGTGATAGTTCTCATGTTAGTCATTTCAGGGAAATGTCATTGACCTGAAGAAAATACTATTTCAATGGAAGGCAATTACAGAATATATAACTTCTGTTTCAAAATATTCTTCAATATCTCACATGGATTAAGTTTAAAACGATAAGACAAATCAAGATATCAGGATAACATGTAATTCTTATTGTGTATCAAAGAAATAAAAGACATTTTCAATTAATTTGTGCTGCTATCCTTTTCTTTCACCATTATGCTTCAATTTGGTTTAATTCTCCCTCAAAATGGTACTGGTAATGATGTTAATAAGTCCAGTTTGGGAAAAACAGGTAAAAATATATATATATATACATTTCAAAATGTTGATAAAACTAAAAGTAAAATTAGAACTTGGTTTAACTCACAGCTCATCTTGATATTTCTCCACAAAAGAGAGAACATCCTCCTTATCATTGGCTTGCACAGATTTTTGCAGAGCAACCTGTAAAGCAAAGCAATACTACTGCTCAGTTATTTATGACAAGATTCAGGGGTATGATTCATGTAGTTAAATACTGTACAGAGATGCAATGAGAAATTAGAAAGATCTCCATAAAACTGAAAGTTGGAGACTGAATAGCCTTAAAAGACCCCTTCCATATGGCTCTGTTGCATTCAATTGTTAATACCTTCAGGAGGAGCAAATGCTAAGGAGTAAAACCTATCTACAGGCCCTGTCCCTTTTCCTTGCCCAGAGAAGGAACAGTGTTACACTTACAGTTACAGATGCTGTCCCTGCAGCCATGTTTCCTGAAGGGCTGCTATATCAATTTTCAGTCCCCATGATCAACACTACGGCTGCTGTCTTTCTAGCATCGTCCATTTAACCTGAATGTTGTCTGTCAGTACTAGGGAGTTCATTTTATTTTCTCTTTGCTTGCCAGATACACACTAACACAGTTTTTACCATACATTTTTTGCGAAGTAAAAGTTGGGTTGGTTGTCATACACTGTTACATATGATTGAACTAAAAATTAGCACACTGATGCTGCATGTGTGATCAACACAGCGTGCAGTGAACCTTGTTTGCATAGACTAAGCTCAAACTGCAAACTTCGGTTGAAGTAAAAAAAAAAAAAAAAAAAAATTCTTCAAGTCATGCAGACCCATTTATCAACAAGAACTCGGAAGAAAAGCAATTTATAAACCTTCTTGGAGATTTCAGATTTTATCATGGCATAGGGAACATGAATGAGAAAGGTCAGAGGATTCTTGAAAAGGTTCTCCCATGCATGCGGGAAATTTGGTCTGATGATCAGCATAGAAAAGTATTGTCTTGTCATTGGTCAGGATGTCTCCTCTCCACCAACAACTTACATTGAGATTGACAGCGAGGAGTCAGAAGAAGCTGATCCCTTTACAAACCTGAGCTAAACTAACACCAGAAAACTATAACCCTATTACTTTAAAATGCAGAATTAGACAAGAACATCCCCAAAGCTGTCGCTGTCACAGTGAATGAGCACAACTACAAGTAAGCAAGAGAGTGTGGATCAACAACCGACTCACTTGTGAAACCAAACTCAAAAGTCTACTCTACCACTACTATGAGGAAACTCATTACCTTGTGAGGTCTCATCACTTTTGTTTAAATGGCGACCATTTTTGATAATGGAGGTACATCATAAATAGTAAAGTACATAAAGAGTTGTGAAGTAAGTATCATGCGTTCCTATTGAAATTGTCTACCAGCTTTGGCATGGGTTTTACAATTAAATGCAATACCTGCTTATTTCGGGTAATTTCGGGAAAAGGCATCTTTTACCGATTATAAATACATTCTCCAAAAAGAGAATGTATGATAAGAGTAAGGTATTGGCTGTCAGAAGAGAAAAAGAGAGAGAAACGGAGAGGGAGAGGGAGAGAGAGATAGTGGGAGGAGAGAGGAGAGAAATATTTTTCTAAGTATCTGCAGCAACGATCATACATAGCTTCAAACGCACTTTTATCTCAAGGTGACTTCAGTGCGTCGCCAGCATTTACCAGTTCAAAAGAAGCTGCACTCGTGCCAGTCTGTCGAACCTTCAGTTCCGGTGTAGATAGTAGCGCTCGCACACACAAAAAACGTTGATGCTAGTCTGAGCATCTGAGAGTAGACCTCCACCGGCGTACGCTCAGACGGTTAGACCAGCACCGGCATTATTGGGGGTTTTGTCAGCGCTACCAACTATACAGTAAAACATGACTACATTGGGACTTTTTGTTTCAGAAAAAAAAATCGGTTTCCAAAAAATCCTACTGTAGTATAAATTCTAAGGAAATACCAAAAGAAATTCCAACTCTCAACACTTAGGCTATAATCTCCCTTCAAAAAAAAATTAACATGATACATCACACACAAACATAATTTTACTCTCAACATCAAATGGCAGGATGGAATCACCAACAATGAGGTGCTAGTTAAATGTTTCTGTCTTTTACTTCTTTCTAGAGAAATCCGAGGCTGTAAGAATGGTCCCCCACGGCAAAACTCCCACTTAGATCTAGGGGGGGCGCTGTGGTCCAGGGGTACCTAGAACATCGGCTCCCGACAACGCTGCCTAGATCAAAATAATTTTATGAAAACAGAAAATAATAGATCTTTAAACCCAGGAAACGAGGAGGGTGCATCTAGAATAGATCTAGATCTAGATAGCTAAATTCATCAACAGTCCGACGCAAGAATTTGATTGGAACAAAAACACATTATCAGGCCTATGGGTACAGAAATATCTGAACAAAAGCACAACATATTGATCTAGTGTGTATATAGCAACAGTTGGATAGAAACTAGAAATCTACACAATGACAATGTAGAGGCAGACACACTAAATAAACACTCTAAATTTCTAGGCCTGTGGTAAGGCCTTCAATAAGATCAATCAATTTTCTTTTATAACAAAGTTGATCCAACCAAGTACAAATACTACTCAAATTATTGTTTTTATTTTTTCTTATTTGTTCTAGATCTATCTTAAATTTATAATAAATGAAATCTGGTTTTAATTATATTCCTTGTACTTTATTAAAACGTAAAAAAAAAAAAAATCCAGTTGATCAAGTAGTTTTCTTCTTTTTTTTTGTTGCTGTTACGTGTTATGTTTTTTTTGTCGCCCTGCCATGAACCGTTGTACAGGCTTTCACCCTGTCGTGAGTTTCTTACTTCTAAATCTAAAAGAGCATAAAATAATAAATATAAACAAATAATGTTCACCGCATCGTTTACCTTGTCTACGTTGCTCGGTTTCTAATTTGGAACTTCAAACTGGGTTAATCAAAGTAAATGTGATTAAATGAGATTCGAATTGTTCACTGATGCAAAATATGTTCAGACTTAGATATTCTAGTACGTCATTAAAATGCTAAATGCACACGAGTTGAACCAATACTGAATACAAGATTCTAAATCTTGGTTTGCACATTTTGTTTTTGTCCAAATTCTACTAAGAGTATAGAATCTAGACTGTATGCACTAGATCTAGATATATACCATACTGCTTCAGTCCATATCATTGATAGACGCTGCCTAGATCAAAATAATTTTATGAAAACAGAAAATAATAGGTCTTTAAACCCAGGAAACATTTTTTATTAAAAAATGAGGAGGGTGCATCTAGAATAGATCTAGATTAGCTAAATTCATCAACAGTCCTACCCAAGAATTTGATTGGAACAAAAACACATTATCAGGCCTATGCGTACAGAAATATCTGAACAAAAGCACAACATATTGATGTAGTGTCACCCCCTTCTCAACGATACGCATTTAGACAGTATTGAAACGATATGTGGATTTTTTTTCCTCTATAAGGCCTATAGTCTCACTGTGTTTTTATCTATATCTATTTTTAAAAATGCACCATTCCCGCTTTTAATTTTCTATCCCTTTTGAATCTCACTTCGCCACTCAATTATTGTTTTTATTCTTACTAATTTGTTCTAGATATATCTTAAATAATAAATGAAATCTACTTTTTTAAAACGTAAAAAAAAAAAAAATCCAGTTGATCAGAGATGAAATGAAAAACCAGTAAATCTTGAATTCTGCTCGCTCACTGGCTCAATACTCATGAAGGCTACCTGAACCTGAATCTTTCTTAGTTTCTGCTGATGTCGATCAGCCAGCATGGGTTTGGGCTATTTAAAGTAGATCTATATTTGTTCGCTTTTAAAACATCTTGATTCAGGCTAGATTTGTAAAAATCTGGCTCTGAAAAGAAGACAAATAAAGACCTTGTGTGTTTTCCCCTCATTAAGTTTGATTAAATATATATTGTACATTTACCAGAGTTAAATTTAATTAGCCTGCAGTAACAGCAATGTTTTTTAGATTTAAAACCTCTTTTGAATGGTTTAAAATGCATTCATCTTCCTTATTTCATCTCAGTTATTTTATACAGAATCTGAATGATGCGCCTTTCAATGTGTTTTACTGAGTGTGGACCTATTGCTTGAAGATTGAACGTTATTTATAATTTGATTAGTTACTGAGTTTGATTTTACTATGAACAAATTTTTACACTCGCAAGATGGGCTGAGACAAACTGTGTCAGCCTTTTCAATAAAAACAAGATCATCATCAGGAAAAGCTGCAGCTACTACTAGCACTAGTCTTAGTAATAACACAGTTATCAAAATGCCTGGTGACCCAAGTGGCAAAGAATCAAGAGAAGCTGTGCACCTTTGGTGTTTTGACCTCACCTACATCCCTCGTGCATGGCAGTTTATTATTCTCACATCTTTGACCTTTGCCTTCTACCTGGTATATGGTTACATGCAGGTAATAATTATTATCAAAAGAGATGCAATTGTTTAGGTGTTTACATTTTAGAAGTGATTTTTAAGGGATCTTAAATTAAAATAGTTACATAAATTTAGGGGGTATTTTATAAATTATAGCAATTATTTTCAAGTCACCTACAAAAAAATTAGATAATTTTTTTTTTGTGGGAAAGATATGTGTACATATATTTTGTTTTGCATAATTATATATATACTTAGAGATGGCGCTTCTTTGGGGCGCTTTTCTACATTTGAGTTTGTTGTGAGGTATTGAAATTTCGTGGGGTGTATAAAAAGACCCTTAATATGACTACCTGTTTTGAAGTATCTGATCATTATAGACATGTTAGCTCAAAACAGTGAATCTCCCCACAGCAATACACGAAATGCCCCACAAAATTCATGCCCCATAATACACCCTAAAGCCCCATAACATGCTCCATTTCTGTATGTGTGTGTATTGAATGGCTGAGCCATCATTTTTACTCTGATGAGCGTTTTTTATCTATTAAACAAAATTATTATAAATTTTCTCTTTCCCCCTTCATTCTGTGCCTTCCACACTCATTCTCCATTTGTTATATCACAATTTCCACTAAAAATTGTTTCGTTATTTTTGTTTCAAGGAACTGATTTTCAGGCTGGAGGGGTTTAAGACGTTTGGATGGTACCTCACATTGATTCAGTTTTTCTACTATACTATTTTTGGAATCACAGAGCTTCAATTTATGGAGGATAAACAGCGAAGGTAAGTTTTACAACCTTTTAAGTTATGATCCTCAGGTCCAACAAAAAATGTCCATGCTATTGATTATTTCAGTTGAAAATTGAAATGATCTGCTTCCGCTTAGCTAGCTGTGTTACACAATGGATCTAAAATATGATTTGAATATGACCTTATTTTTTTTTATACCTCTTTGAGGTCTGAATGTGATCAGGATAATCATTTAAATTTTTTTTAAATTATTTTTGTATGAGTGAAAGATTCAAAAGATGGGGATAAGCACTTGAAAGATAAAATGAATTGGCGAAAATGATCATTTAAAAATATCTTATCAAAATTAGGCAAAAACAAAAATTATATTATGTCTTATGCACACTCCGATTATGTTTACTACACCTGTCATTATTTATCATTGTCTGTTTGGTAAGGAGAAGGCAACTGACATCTATATAAATTACAAAAAAAAAATGTAGACATGTTACAGACTGCTATGTGGCTTCTATGTGTGTCTCAATCAAAGACTCAATGAGACTTCAAAAGAATTCCTAGAAAGACAGGTACTTTACCTGGTGAAGTAAAATTGATTTTGATAAGCACCATTAAAAAGAAATCTATGTTAGGAATCCTTTATTAATTTACAGGGCTCACATGTTCAGCCTGTCTTGTTTTTAAAAATTTGCAATTAAGACCCTAACTCTTGGTTTCCCAATGTTCGATCAAAGATTTGGGGACCAACATCTTTTTAATGCTGTTAGTAAGACAGTGATACTTTTATCTCTGTTTAAATTCTATTTAATGAAGAGTTGGGACAGGTAATAATTCTTTTTCTTCTTCCTTCTCGATGAAAAGGGCAGTCTGTTGTAGGGTTTTCAGGGTTCCCCATAATTTCTGCTCCAGTGCTGTATCTGAAGGCCATATTGTTTGTCCGAGGTGGGAATAAGCATGGCATGTCATTAGGACATCCTTGGGATGTTTCCACATTTACAGGAAGAAGTGCTGCCGATTTTTAATTTGTTAATGATTGAACTTTGGAAAAACCCTCTTTTGCAAGCCTATCTGCCGCCTCATTTCCCAACAGGCCACAGTGAGTGGGAATCCTCTTGCTAATGAGTCTAAATTTTGTAGAATTGTTTCTGTCATGTTGTCTTTAAATCCAGATTGAATAGACTGGAGAGCTGCACAGCAATGACTTAAGATAAAAATTTCTTTATTGATGGTGTAATTATTTTCTAAAAGTAGGGTGGTTGCTTCCTGGATTGCATGGAACTCTGCTTGGGAATTGGATGCCAGTTTGCCAGCAGGGAAAGTATGTTTGTCAGATGCTCTGTCTGGATATTTCATTACAATTCCTGAGCCTCCATTTCTGTTTGCATTTTCAACTGAACCATCAGTGTAGATATGGTACCAGGTTTCAGAGGGATTCTCCTGTATAGACTCCAGAGCTTTGGATTTTAGGATAGAATATGCTTCCAGATGCTTTAGACCCCTGAAATTCGTTGCCAATTGTGCATATTATTTCAGGGTAGAAATTATAAATATGAATCAATTGGATTTAGAAGCTCAATTTTGTCTGCTTTTTGAGTCAGAACTATCTGACATTGACATGTTGTTTTCTTAAAACTAGATCCTTTGATGCGATAGGAATTTAGGACTGATATTTTATTGTGCATTGGATAATGCTGCAAACATTTATATTTTTCAGCTTGTAAAACAACCTTTCCATCCCTTCTCTCCTTTAGATTTTGCTTACCAGCAAGACTTTCCATTTCAATAATTGGTGCAGACTGGATGCCTCCACTGATAACTCTGAGACCTACATTTTGTACTTTGTTGTGCTTTTCAAGCTGTGATGATGATGCTGTGGCAAATGTTGAAGATCTGTTCTCTAGAATTGGTTGAACACAGCCTGTATAGAACTACTTTAGAGTTTGTATGTTTGCACTGTAGTATTCAGACAAGTACAAAATGAACAAGACCAGTTGATTGGTATGTGCTCGCTTTGCTCGCGCCTCAGTGGCTGATCACAAGTAGTACAGATTACACAGTAACACACAAGTGACTAGATGTCACAGAGATTGTTTGGCGCCACTCGATGTCACAGGGAACTTGATAAACAATGGAGGTGGCTACCATTCATTACCTGACAAGTAACAGTTTACACACGTATAGGATTATACCACATGCACTCCATTGAGTACTAATTCAATATACTAGTAGAGGATTCCACGACGGGATTGAAAATTTCATCTTACCTGACTTTGTCAAGATCTCGGGATAAACAACATTGACAGTGGTGTTGTCTTTCTCTGGCTTGAATATATTAGAATCATAATCAAGGGTCTAAATCTAGATAGCTAGAAGCTTTTGTTTAGAGACGGTGTATTATTTCTTGGTCTAGCTCTAGAATCTATAGGCTACATCTAATCTACCTCTGTCTAGATCGAGATCTCTACTCTAGATTTTGTATTTTAAAATTTAATTTGAATTTCTCTGTTGATATCAGTAAAGAGCATGAAGCTTTCTGGAAAGACTGCTTTAGAGTTTAGACTTTAGACTGTTAGACGCTTAACTTCCGACTTTCACTTTGGATTTAGGCCTAACCGGTATTTCTCGTACTGGAAATCATTCGCATGTCGATATCTTTTTCGCAGAGTAATGAAATAAACATTTTGCCTTTTATTTGCTCAAATCAATCGTTTTACCTTAAAATCGTACTACCATCGACAACATCATACCAAATTACTCCAACATACCAAATTTCAGGGTTATAGATGGTGTATTTTGCCCGTGATGAGTGGCAGAAAAATTGTCCGTCAATTATTAATAGATGACAAAATATAATGTGAACTGAAAAGGGGCAACAGTTTTTTTCAATTTTTCTCAAACTATGATGAAGTTATAAGGTTAGCTGAAATGTGACAAGCATTAGTTGCACAGAGGAGGATAAAATTGATTCAGCTGCTATTTGATAGAGACCCCATGATTTTGTTATTTAGACTAGAGACATGTTTTGGGTTGAATAGCTCAGTGGCACTTTGACTGTCTCTGAAATGGTTTTGTACAAATTCCTATTTTAAATAAGTGAACCTTTATCATGCCTTTGAATTTGTCTTTAATATTTTCAGAATACCTTTGAAGATGTATCTTCTCTTGGCTTTCCTCACGGTGGCAACCATGGGCTTGTCCAATACTTCAGTTGGTTACCTTAATTATCCAACTCAGGTCATCTTCAAATGTTGCAAGCTTATACCTGTTCTTGTTGGAGGGATTTTAATTCAAGGTACTTTTGTTGCTGTTGGCATTGACTTTTTCTACACATTTTAAGAAAAGTAATGAGGTTTGAACAAAGCGCCAGTCCAATTATTGTGTTTTTATCAAAGCTAACCAAATGGAAGATCTGCTGCCGTATTAAACAAACATGTTTTCCAAGGGAAAGGAAAAGGTGAACGTTATATTGTACGAGTTTGCAAAAAAAAAAAAAAGAATTTATGAAAAGAGTTAATCGTTTTGTTCTTTTCTTTTTCTTTTTGGAATGTGAAGTTTTTGTTTGTCTATCCCAACAGGGAAAAAATTTAGCTTGATAGACATCTCAGCTTGTCTTTGCATGAGTATTGGGTTGATCCTGTTCTCACTAGCTGACAGTGTTGTATCTCCAAACTTTAATCCTTATGGTAAGTTTGTTATCTCATTTAATCTTTTGAAAAATTAGTTCAATGATCATTATGCCAATGACAATGATATGAAATAACTCAATTGCAGTGAGACAAAATGTTCATGTATTTCATTAAATTATTTTGACTTAAGTTGAAGAGTTTTATTTATTCTCAGATTGATTGTGTTTTGAACCAAAGATAAATGTTTGTTATTTCCCCCTAACTTCTATATATATTTTTTTGCATTATCATGCACTCCTATAATCTCAGGCACAGCATAAATTGATATTACATTTTTACATTAGGCATCACTTTGATATCCCTGGCTTTATGTGCTGATGGAGCTATTGGAAATGTGCAAGAAAAAACTCTCAAGCAATATTCAGCAGCCAGCGGTGAAATGGTGAGTCCAGTATTGCTTTTTTAGTTTATGTTTGATGTTTATCAATCAGCATTAGTCTTAACCTTTCAATTACTTTAAAAAAATTTACAGTACAATTGCTATCATAGTATGTCCTTAAGCTTTCTAATGAAAATCAATTTTCAATGGTATATCTTGCTGGTGATTTAATCAATGTTAATTTATTGAATATTTCAGGACTGTGTTCATAGTTACATATACAGCATTAAAGCTTAGTGACCTTTTGATTTCTTGTTTGTAAAAAAATCTACAGGTATTATACTCCTATGGTATCGGATTCATTTATATCTTTGGTGGCTTGTCAGTATCTGGAAATTTGCTTCCAGCATTTCAATTTTGCCAGCAAGTAAGTGTGATTTTGCATTTCAGCAGGGTTTTTTTCTTCAGCCATAGTCCTGGTACAAAAGGTAGTCCTCAGCTTTAACCTAGCATCATCTTATTAGTCCTTAGCTTTAATTAAAAATTGCACTATCTTTGAATCAGTTCATTGTGTTTTACATAAATTTTTTTTCTACTTCCTTAAAAAAAATTATTTTTTTGTGAGACCCCCCCCCCCCTTTTTTTTTTTCTCTTCAGATGTAAAGATTGGTGCAATATTCTCCTAATCACAAACATCTGGCACATTGCTTTCCTGTATTAATATAACTTTTCTCCTGCTGATATATAGAAATAGTTAAAAACATTTTTTGTTACTATTTTGTAAACAGTTACTCATCATGTCATATTGCATACTTTCCCATTACTATTTATATTTAAAACATATTTTGATTTATATATATATATTCTAGTATCCAATAGAAACCTATGGCTATGCTGTGATTTTCTCTATAACCGGATACCTGGGCCTGTATGTAGTACTCACTTTGGTCAGATCATTTGGTGCTCTTGTAGCTGTTACAGGTAAGTATAATATGCCCTATAATCACTTTGTATATATGATCTGAGTGGCTTTGGATATCAGTTTTCTTTTGTTCAATAAGACATCATCATTAAAGTCATTAATTACAAAATAAAACTTAAAGGGCTTGATTTGAAGCAAATAGTGCAATAAAACAACATTCAACTTTTTAGGATGATCTGTAAGAGTTTTTAGCTTTAGTTTTAAATTGACATCATTTTATTATCATAATGCAAGTAAAAGATTATTTGATAACTGTATCACCCATGTGATAATGGGACCCTCATTCGAAGGGGATGTAAAGAATGATTACCACCGCCTGCCTGTCGCGCGTGTTACAGTAAAAGACTGCTAAGGCCCTTTCTCTTTATCTTGCTATGTCTTCTGTCCCGCTCTTTTTTGTGCCCCTGTCGTCCTATCAATTTCCTTGCCTCACCTCTTCTACTTGACCCCTGTAACTAGTGGGCACCTTGTTCGCCGTGAGATGCGTCTCGTGAGGGTGGAGGCAGGGAACTTGGTGATTGAGGTGAACCAGCCTGCGGGCTGCCATTCACCAACACATCACTTTGGCCTGCTCCTTCATCTGAGATGGGTGGGCCTGACTTTGTCATCTGATACAGAGCCTATTCGATGCCAACTATACAGCGGCAACTCCAAATGCAACTCAGCGCTCCTCAGAAATGGGCAGACACAAACGGCTTCAAATTCTCCCCTCATATAACGATATCTGTTCATTTTTGTAACAAGGGGAAATTTCACAGGAATCCTGATCTCAACATTGGCCGCGGCCAAAGAATTCCTGTATAAGAAGCAAAATATTTAGGCGGTATATTCGAAAAAAAACTCTCCTTTATGCCCCTCCTGAAATATCTGAAGAAAAAGTGTCAAAAAGCGCTTAATTTTATTATTAAAACTTTATTCGGAACAGAGTGGGGAGCAGATAAAGAATCCCTCATCTACCTCTATCGCTTTCTGATACGATCTTAACTTGATTATGACAGCATTGTGAATGGCTCTGTCAGACCATCTTATATAAAAATGCTAGACACTATACACCACCAAGCACTGCGTCTCAGCCTTGGGGCCTTTTATACCACCCCAGTAAAAAGCCTTTACGTAGCTGCAGACGAACCATCCTTGTCAGAAAGAAGAGACAAAATATTTGCCGTTAATCTAACATCTCACCCTGACAATCCTGATTTTTGCCCTGTTTTCCATCCAAGTTATGTAGAAAAATTTTGATCTTCACCGAAGACGATTCCCCCTTTCTGAATCCGTGTTCAGCAACTCCTTGAAATCGACTTAGATACTCACTCTATTGAAGAAGACAAATTTTCGGAAATCCCTCCCTGAATGCTGGAAAGACCCGGAAGTATTATTGACTTGGCAGCTCTCCAGAAGAACAAAATTCCTCCAGAAATATATAGAGAAGAGTTTGAACAAATCATAGAAAATTATTCAGACCATTATCTACTTTTCACTGATGATTCTAAAGATGAAACCTTTATCGGAGCTGCCTGCCACTCACCCTCAGCATATACATGCTGCAGGGTGAGCGTGAAGGCTTCAATATAAACTGCGGAGGCAGTTGCCTTGTGCATGGCACTCGACACTGTCTCCACCTCAAGAAAAGACAAATTTTTAATCCTCTCTGACTCGCTTTCTCTAGTGAAGGTGATCCGAAAATTCTTCACATATTGAGAAAAACTCACGAGCTTCAGCAAAATGGTAAGAAAATTACTGTCTGCTGGATCCCCAGCCATACTGGAATTGAAGTAAATGAAATGGCTAATCAGCTCGGCTTGAACTGTAACCTACTCAGGTGCAGATACCTGCATCAGATGCGAAGTCAAAATTAGTTTATAAGAGACAACTGGAAGACGTGATGGAATAACCTGACAAACAACACACTACACACTGTCCAGCCACATTAAGGTCACAGGGTTGGAGTGTCTCACTCTAGAAGACGAGACCAGGTGGTTCTCGATCAAGTCCGAATTCTCACCTTACCCACGCCTTCCTACTGAGAGGTGAAGAGCCTTCAAAGTGTCATACCTGCAGTTGTCAATTATCCATAAGTCACATTCTGGTTGACTGTCAGCTTTTTCACCTTATGTTAGTCCTCTACGCCTACTGAGGTATCTGGAGAACAATGGTGTGTATAATAAAATTGCACTGTGATAATCCTACATATGGATCTTGTAAACCACTGTATCCTTTACTTTTAACCAAACTTTTTATGCACACTTTTTATTCTTTAACCACACCGAGAGATAAAGGAGTCATCGCTGCTACTAGTATAAAGTATTAACTGTCTTAGGACATCAATGGCACAATATAGCCATTACTGTGCTGACAAAAAATCAAACTCACTGTCTCATTGCTAACTGTATCAGCATACTCTTTGTATAGGGTATTGTCAAATATTTTCTTATCAAATTTTCATGACTTTCACATTTTGACATTTTTTGTTTTGTTTTCAGTGACAACTTGCCGAAAAGCTGTAACTATTATTCTGTCTTTCTTGTTTTTCACCAAGCCGTTTGTCTTCCAGTAAGTTAAACAGCTATTCAAGGAATATATTTTACTACTATTGGTAATAAGATGCTAAAACAGCATTTACTTGAGTAATGACTTTTTGCTTTTGCTCATTGCATTGTGAAGGTTTCAAGAATTAACTTTATAGTCTGATGAATAGACTTGAAATCTTGTAGACAAGAACATACTTTTCAGTCCGTTTTGTAGTGTTCAACTTGTTCATTTTTCAGTTACATGAAATTTTCCCCATTCCTCGATTTATTATTGCCCAATATTGTCTCTAGTTTAAATTTGAATTTATTAATTTATATACCCTCAGGCACCAATTAAATGTCTTGTTATGAAAGCTTCAGACATAATTATCAGCCGGACAAGTGCTAATTTATTGAATAGCACCTTTTATTAAATTATGTTTACTTGTTAGTCTCTTTGAAAAATACCCTCTTTAAATGCAGAGTTTATTACTTTATGCTACAGCTAATTCAGCAAATGTATTTCTGGATTTTAAGATTTTTTCCTTCTATAAATGTATAACAACTCATTCAGTTGTCAATGAAAGTATTTATATTAATAAAGCCCTTAAATGCTATTTTTCGTTCAACACCAAAAATAATCTTTTTCACTATGAAACTTAAATTTTTTTAGACACTGCTGCCTATTTTATGGATAGCACCATAAATAATTAATTTTCTAGGAAAGCACATGAAACTTATCATTTGAAAATAATTATAACAATTTTTTTTTGTATTTTATTGAATTTGGAACTAGGAACTTGGTTGTCCTTTTAAATATGTAATCCAGCAGTATCATTAATAGTGCTGCTTTGTTATAGAAAAATAAATTTTCATGAAAGAATGTCTACTTTTTTACCTTTATATATAATATATCATGCTGCAATGGTATAACATAAGTTTTAATGGCTAGGTATGTCCAATTTTATCCACTAAAAAAAAACAACACAATGACAGTTATTTAAGATCTGAGACAGCAATCCTGGTATCTCTTCTACAAAGCAATATCTGAGGTAGGAAGATGTTTTGACTAGCGTAAACCCTAAGTTGCCAGTGATCAAAGTGATTTTTCTTTTTACAGATATGTATGGTCAGGTCTGGTTGTGGTGCTTGGCATTTATCTGAACTTGTACAGCAAAAACAAGACCTCTTGGGATGCAGCTATTGCAAGCATGGTTGATAAACTGCGTGGTCGCCGCAAGAGGGTGTTGGGGGCAGAGAATATTGTTTGATTCTGCCAATTTTCTAAATACATGTAGTATATAAATGTGGAAAATTGTTGGCTGCATTATTATTTACCCTCATGCTTGAAGAGCCTTTCCATTACCTTTATTTGTTTGGAGTTTTCCAAGATTTTAAAGAAAAATGACAATTGAAGCCTGTCTCCTTCAGTTAAAAAAAAAAATTCATGAGCAGGGTCTGGGTATGTAAATATTAATGTTTGGTTCAATTAAAGAAAAATTGAAAGGTAAATGTTTCGGCGAAAAGTGATACTTTGCCCACATGATCTCATGAAATGAAGAAAACTTGGAAAGAATAATTATTGCTAGATTCCTTTTAGTCTGGCATACCCTTAATAGGCTTAATTGTGCAGAGATCCGTCTATATTATAGTTTAGCATTGAATTTCTGTATATGGTTGTTAGTATGTAGTTTTAATAAAAAATGATTTTAAAATTTTGTACTTGATTTATAAACTTAATTTTTTTATTGTTTGAACTGTGTACTCATGTGTCATAATTTCTGCTTGGATAATGTTCATTTGTGCATGGCCTTATTGTGCACCTATAAAGGCAATATGACAAAATGTTATACTGAAACTTCATAATTGTTCACCCCTCTATTTACTGGAGTTTAACAATTTGTTGAATTTTGTGACCGCAAGTCAAAATAAAGAAGCATTTGGCGAAATAGATTCTGCAAGCTGTGTTGGCATTTTTCACCTGAAGCCTTTTTCTATCCACTGCTGAAAACTAACTAAATCTTAAGTTGTAGATAATTTCTACTCATTATTATTCCAGTTACTCTGAATACCATCAAATGTAATGATGGTAACGTATGTGTGCGTTTGTGTGTGTGTGTGTGTGTGTTTGGGATGATGAGGGCGCTTTGACTATGTTAAGGATGTTCTTTTTGTGATTCTGTTCTTGATTTTGTAATGCGCTGTAACCAAACAAAATTTTCCTTGTGGACTAATAAAGTAATATCTTATCTTATCTTAATACTGTTTATTAATCTCGTAATAACCACTTAGCTGATTCTTTTCATAGACATCATCATTGCAGGTTTCATGTGTAAACTTAGTATACAATGTCTGTATTTTAAACTTTTATTTCATGACATAAAATTCTCAACTAAAACAATTTTTTTAAATGTATATCTTTTTAAAGAAGACATGAAGGATAAAAATGATTTTGCCATATTTTGATTTTTTTAGTGGATACAGACCTGCCAAGATGATATAATTTGATTCTGGTTTCCCCCATATATTATGTTGAAAATATTATGTGAGACATGTGATTATAATGTGATATTTCAAAAATATCAAATTAATACAAAGATTTGATTTATTTTCGGGAAGGGTTGGCAAGAGTTTGAATGTGAAGTAACACAGGGCATATAATTAATTAACCATCTATACTTACCTGTTTATTCATATTCATGCCAATATGCTTTCTTTATTTCTTTTTTTTATTCCAAAGTTCCATACAATTTTACATGACTTTATCCTATTATTTATCTGATTCAATTAATCATCATTTTAGCCTCCATGTATCATTATAGGGTGAGTGGCTGTTATCCTCTTTGTTTTATGAGATGCTACTTTTGTAAAGGCATATTGATGTCTTACTTCAAAACAAGAGCATTCTTATTGTTTTAACTAAAATTAGTTTAAACAAACTAATAATAATCATATTATAACTAAATATTTCAAAAGTTATAAATGAAGGGATATATGTACTTTAATTTTTGCATTGTTTGTTCTTAAGCATTTATGCTGTTGGTTTAATTTATAAAGTGTTTTGGATATGTACTATTGTTATCTACAATATTGTGTAAAGTTTCAATAGTGTCGCATCTGTATTCCTTTGGGGCAGGTGTTATTTGGGATCTGAACACTGATTAAAAAAGTGTGCAATAAATCTGATGATCTTGTTTTCAAACATTTTGTTGAGTACATTGGCTTATTTATAAGCTCGTTGTTGTTCTATTAAGAAATGACATGAAAAGTTAACTGAAGTGGCAACTTTTCTAGAGATAAGTTAAGATACAAAAAATAGTAATTTTGCATATGCATAAGGAAAATTAAATTACATGTAGAGATGTACTATAATTTCTGAAATATTAACAAATTGTTGATGATTCTTGAAGTTGAAGAGGAAATATATTTTTCAGTATCAAATAACTCTTTCAGCCTCCAAACCTTAGATGTTTAGTGAAATAAATAAAATAATCTGCTGATTTAAAAAAAATTATGGGTTTTTGTATTATAAATTTGTTTTAAAAGGAGGACAAATGTTTTGAAATACAATTACTACCCCCAAGTTTTTTACTCCTTGCTTTAAAAAAAATTAAATGCAGACTCTTCTTCTGTTATCATAAATGCTAACATGGTAACAACGACAGCCTTATTGAATTATGTTAACAGAGCGCTGTAAACATTTTTTTCACAAGTTAAATATAATATTAATAAGGAATAAAACAATCAATAAACTGAACACTGAAGATTTTGTTTTGTATGAAAAAAATTGAGAATGGCTTTTATTTTGTACATATTTATATCGTTGCATTATCTACATTCAAAAGATGAACATGTATACAAAGTGTATAACATGAAAGCTCCAATACACAGGAAACTCAAATTTAAGATCATTTGCAGCATCAACAGAAAAAAAAATCATTCTTCACATTCGGGAGGTCCAGATTGCATATCCTAATACCAGATCATAATTTTAAAAGCATTGTACGAATTAGTGAGTCTCAGGTGGACTAGGACTAAGTCTATCAATTAATACTTTTTTCTATTATTTAACTCATGATTATACGAGTACTTCAAAATCACACTGCTTAGTATTAAAAAAAAATAAAAAAAAGAACTGAACATGTGTGATAATGTAAGGAAAGAAGTGGGATCCTTTATATCATATCGATCCACGTAGTTTCATATGCTATTCTTTTCTTTTTCTTGTTTTGTTAGCTTGCCAAAAACCTTTTATTAATTTGAAAAACAACTTTTTTTCTAGTTACATAAAACTGCTGCAGGTAGTTTCAAATACAGATGACTTTTATTTTCTGGTTCAGGGTTTAAGCGTATGCACTTCAATCGATGTCATGGTCGGCCTTGGTGGATCACTGGTTACCGGGTGGAGACGATATCATTGTTTTTTATGCATAATTTATTTTGTGTATTTTAATTGTTCACAACATAAAAAGTCAATTCTTTTGTTTTTAGTCATAGGAATACCGTAAGACTAAGCTTTTGATTAGTTAGTAAATTATAATCATGATGTCCCAATGGTCTAACACAGTATAGTTTGAATATGTGCGTGTGTGTTGGAAGGTGGTGGTGTCTTACCCGGTAACTCTCATAGTAGCAGAGGTTATTAGCTAAATGTGACGGTGACCGATTGATCCGTTTCAGCATTAGAGGAGAACTTGGCAAACAAGGTCACCCCAGACTGCACAGAGAAGGTCACTTCATTTTCTCCGCTTGCCACGACGTTCTGCCCGTCCACATCAGTGGTAATGTCGATGGTCACCTGTGAAACATAGAGACTTTGATTCTCTATGTACTCATCATTAAAGTAACGTGTAAGTACTGTTCCCTATCATGATACAAACAGCAGATGAAGTGACTTAACTTAAAAAACATTGTCAAACCGTTGCAAAGTTATCTCTCAACGCAGTATTGGACTGGCGGCCAAAGGTTTATGAGGGGCTGCATTTATAATGTATTCAAGTAGAATTTAAATTGTATTGACGTGTATTTTGTGAGTAGATATACCATATCATTTCTCTCCCTTCATTTATTTAAAAGGAAAGAAGACTGTGTTTCCTGCTTGAATCGGATATTTTTGTGTGTCCTTCGGAAATGTCTATAGAAAAGGATTTGTAAAAGGACATTACCATACAAAGGACGGGCAATTATTATCCTAATGTCAAGTCTGAAAAACAAGTTTCTCTTGACATTGTACACAAACAGGACTTACTGTACTGAAGTCCTCAGCTGCGGCTGTTATTTTCCCAGTGGCTCCAGTCACGTCAAGTTCCAAGATGGGCGACCTTCCGGTAGATACCATCACTTGCTCTCGGGTGGTGCCTAAGTCAGACAACAATCAGTATTGGTACATTTATATGGTTGTATGAGGAGAACTCTTAATGTTGCAATTCATAACAAAGGAGTGTGAAAAAAATATCTAATTTTGATATAACACCATAATATCAAACCAAGTAGCCAAGTAATTTGGTTCGAATGTGTTTAATTTAAAACCAGCCTTGAAAGTTATTCTCTTTTTTTGCGATCAACTATTGATCACCCATTCATTCAAGTTATAGACATTGTAACATTCAAAAGGTATCGCATCATTTAGGAAAATGCCACCATGTTATGCTTTTATCAAGTAGACGTGCATTTATTTGCTCATGAGGAAAGTGCCAAGCTGTTTTCTCACCTGCAGCAATCTGTACTGATAGAGTCAGAAGATTACAACTGTTCACGTTTAGACCAGTTGGCTGGAAAGCGGTCCTGGCCTAGACAATTCAGTCGTAAAGGAACAACAATAAACAATATATTACTTTTATTCATATTTTTAACCAAAAAACAACGTCTATTAAATTATTTGTGTTACCTCTCACTGCCACATTTCTAACATTTCATCTTATACAAATTTCATCTTATAACTTGTTTCTGTTACTATTTTTGTTGGTAATAAAATCTCAACTACTGATGCTACTACTGCTGAGGCTCGTCCTCGTACTCCTCCTCCTCCTCCTCCTCCTCCTCCTCCTCCTCCTCCTCCTCCTCCTCCTCCTCCTCCTCCTCCTCCTCCTCCTCCTCCTCCTACTACTACTACTACTACTACTACTACTACTACTACTACTACTACTACTACTACTACTACTACTACTACTACTACTACTACTACTACTACTACTACCACCTAATATTAATTTGCACCCACTCACCTTATTGTGGTCGTATCCAAGATCGTAGCAAGCCTTGATAACTGCACACGCGCCTGCCTGGAAGGTTGACCTAGTAGTCCATAGGTTACGATTGGCGTGTAGGAAACAACCGTAGGCTTGGTACAGATCCATATTTTGCTCCTAATCAAGAGAGATAACAAAAGCAATAACATGAAAGGCACCACTAATAATAAACATTTACCGCTACCTTTACAATTACTTTAGTACTTCTGGGCCTTTTGCTACTACTATTACTGCTGCTATCAACATCAACATCACCACCACTTCTACTACCACTACTACTACTACTACTACTACTACTACTACTACTACTACTACTACTACTACTACTACTACTACTACTACTACTACTACTACTACTACTACTACTACTACTACTACTACTACTACTACTACTACTACTACTACTACTACTACTACTACTACTACTACTACTACTACTACTACTACTACTACTACTACTACTACTACTACTGACTGAGAAATCGTACTTTGCTGAGTTCGACCTGTCCAAGTACTACTACTATTACTAATACTACTATTACTACAATAGTAACAGCAACAACAACAATAACATTATCAAAAAGAACTACTGATATTCTTGCTTCTGCTGATACTGCTTTCATGATTACTTAATGTTTGACCCTTACCTCCACCATCCTGTAAAAGGCGATGTTGAAGATGCCACTGCTGTAATGGACATCCATACCCGTGTAGTACTGACCAATCGTGCTGACGGATCGGCCGTCATCCTCAGGGCGCCTGAAGTAACGCAAAGATCGACTGGCGCTTTTGAATAAATCAAATCCAACCTGCAAAGGAATTTTTTCGAATGTTGAAATTAATCTATTCATGAATTTCTTGTCATACCAAATATTACCTATGGTATCTAACCTTCTGATTCTTAGAGTAAGAGACTGACAATGCTCCGTTTTTATAGGACGCAAACGCTCCTTTTCAGTACTTTGTCAGTTACAAGAACCTTTTCAACTTTACGAAAAAGTATGAGCCCTACACATTATTGGGAAAAAAGAATAAAAAGAGGAAATAACCCTACTTTGCAGATCTTTACCATAGAAAGTACGATTTGATTTGTCTACAATCAGCGGTAATGAAAGAAAAAACAGTTGTGTTAAAAATGTGATTTGAAAAAAAAATGCAGCTCTTACATTAAAATCGTTTCCACCGGACCTTCCTCCAAAAAGTTCAGCTGCCTCACCCGAAATGTCAGAGAAGGCTTCGTTAATGCCACCAGACTCATACCTGTTGAAAATACAGTAACCGATATTAATTTACGGTCACAAACTGCTGAAACTAATGACCGTTATTCTTTATTTTTAGCAGTCGAATCAAATTGTACAAACAATCCCACTTTTCGCCAAAAAAAAAAAAAAAAAAAAGCAGAAAAAAACCCCAACAACTTCTAAACCTTAGATATTAGAAATTACAATTCGCCATATACATCAATAGTCGCTGTACTAAGTTAGTCATTTAACCCTATCAAGAAAACCGTTCGAAGTATGTTTGCTTGCATAAATTTGTTGTACGGTAAAATAATAGAAGTCGACTGGCTTTGGTTTTGAATTTTCACGTTTATGGAAATAGCCGCGGTTTAAAAAGGTGCGCAAATCAACCGGAATAATACTTATTGTACACAAGTAACAATGACATAGACCCAGTATGGCATAGCTATCACAAACTAGTTGCATTGCCATGAGTGTCTGAATATGGTAGAGCCCATTACTCGTTAATTATGCTTTTTGACCCAAAAACTTGCCTGTAGACTAAACGGCTATTGGTACTCGTGATTCCGTGTGCAAGCTCGTGAGCAATAACATCTTGAGATACGAGTGGGTAGAAAGTGGTACAACCGTCGCCGAAGTACATGTCCCTACCATCCCAGAAAGCGTTGTCGTAGCACCGATCGTAGTGAACGACCATACGTGGCTTCCAGCTCAGCGCTCGGTAGCTGTATTTTTCCTGTTAGAGAATTGTCATAGGATATAGGAAGAGGTTAGAACATGCCTTTGTCTAGAATGTGCATATTAAGTATTTGAGAGAGAGAGAGAGAGAGAGAGAGAGAGAGAGAGAGAGAGAGAAGACACACAGAGACAATGACGAACAGATAGATATAGAGGCATATATGGGCGATAAGACAGACAGGTAATAAGGAAGATGCGGATAGACATATAAAATATTGGGAGAAGGTGGGAGATAATTCTACACAAATGATAATTATAATGGGCAAGGTGTGCAAAAGGGGGAGATATAATTGAATACGGGAACGGGAGACTTAAAGAAAGAGAAATAGAGAAAGAGATTCTGACTACAGAGACACCTAAATTGATTTTGAAAAGATCTGCTGGGACACAAAGGAAAGAATGCAAATCTGGTTTGTAGCCGGTGCTGTATGAATTGAAGGTACAAGCCAAGGTAGCGATGTGCATAATGATAATCATGATGACGGGGATGGTGATGATGATGATGATGATGGTGGTTGTGATGATGATGATGATGATGATGATGATGATGATGATGATTATGATGATGATGATGATGATGATGATGATGATGATGATGATGATGATGATGATGATNATNATGATGATGATGATGATGATGATGATGATGATGATGATGATGATGATAATCATTATAATTCTCACTCTCATCATTGTCATAACAAAAACTGACGAAACGAGAGAGGAGTAAAGGTATAGAACCACAAACTTAACCTGATAAAGTCTCCCTGTGATATGACCGTAGTAGTAGGCATCGCTAGCAACGCCATATGCTCCATTTCTAGCATCGCTGTAGCCGTTATTACACGTGAAAGAGACTGCAGTCTGGCGAAGAGTATCCCGTGTGTTTCCATTGTCAACAACCTAGATTGAGATAAGAGGTTAGGGTATGAAAATTATAAAAACAATGCAGTTTTGATTTCTTTAAAATCATCTCGGTTCTTGTGCAACCCGCTGAACAAGACTTTGCAACGGAAACCCCCCCCCCCCCCCCCCAAAAAAAAAAAAAAATCTTTCCTTTACCCCTATAACTCCATCATATTTATCGTGAACTAAAAAACTGTATCATTTTAATGATAACAATTAAGTATAGAGGGGACACTAAAACCAATTTCCCCAATATCTCTTTTGAATTAGCTCTAACGTTATGGCTGAGTTTTGAAAAGCTGTGTTGAATTAGCCCTAACGTTATGGCTGAGTTTTGAAAGGCTGTGTTGATTTAGCGCTAACGTTATGACTGAGTTTTGAAAGGTTGTGTTGAATTAGCCCTAACGTTATGGATGAGTTTTGAAAGGCTGTGTTGAATAAATCCTAACGTTATGGCTGAGTTTTGAAAGGCTGTGTTGAATTAGCCCTAACGTTATGGCTGAGTTTTGAAAGACTGTGTTGAATTAGTCCTAACGTTATGGTTGAGTTTTGAAAGGCTGTGTTGATTTAGCCCTAACGGTATGGCTGAGTTTTGAAAGGCTGATGCAGATATGGCGAGTAGGATGGCCAAGAGGCGCCAGTACCTAAACAGTGAAGGGCTCCTATTCCCCAAAAGCAGGGTAAGCGTGATTTTACAGCTATAGTTTTTATGCTGACACCGACCCAACTAGCCGTCAAAGCAGGGCTCGAACACAAAACTCCCGCATCTTTTGAAATAGACATCTGTAGACTTGAAAAAGCACATTACATGTTTATACCTTTACGTATGTGGACTCCATGGTGCAGCGACCAAAAATTGGAGTAACAGGCATACACAAGCCGTCACTTCCGTACTGTCGGCGACCAGTTTTGGGGTTTCCACCAAGACCATAAGCATAAGGGGAGCAGTTTCCTGCAAAGCGATAATAATCAACGAGTGGGGTTTAAGAGATAATAATCAACGACTGGTTTGAAATCCTGAGGCTCGAAAGTAGAAACAGACTGTAATAAATCTAAAATGTTATGACACACACCGCAATGAGAACAAAAATGAGGAGTGCACAGCTGTTGTAGGTCATATGGAGTGAGCCTGTCAGTGTGTCTATGCGCGCGCGCGCCAGAGAGAGATAGAGAGAGATAGAGATAGATAGATAGATAGAGATAGATAGATAGAGAGAGAGAGAGAGAGAGAGAGAGAGAGAGATAGAGAGAGATATTGAGACAGACAGAGACAGAGACAGACAGACAGACAGACAGGAAGATAGAGACAAAGTGAGACAAAAAGAGAGACACAGAGGGAGATACGGGAGGGGGAAGCATCGGATAGAAAAGATCAGTAAACGCTGTAGTTGGTATTGGGAAAAGAAAAAGAGAAAGAAGAACAGATTGATTAAACTTTTGGTTGTAAAAAAAAAGCGAAGACTGATCTACTACAACCTCTCCACTCACCCGTTGGTCGCCTTGTGGTAGTTTGGCAATCCGCATTATTAAACGTCTCCGCCCTCTCTTCACGGGATAAGGTCAGATTTTTTACCTGAGCAAAAAGGTGGAGGGGGATTGGGTGGGGAGGCATATGTATGAAAATGGATTACTTTGATTACACCTAAATACATTACTTATAATGTTTTTGTGTGTTTCCAACTAAAGAAAAAGAAGTGTATGCATTAAGTGAACGATATTTAAGCCTGCTTGAGATAGCCTTTTCATGAACTAAATAAAAAAAAAAACACTTATTATAAAATAATAACAACTATGATAATATTAATAATGATAATGATGATAATAATAATAACAATAATAATAATAATAATAAA
>RQTK01000865.1:97797-139812 GCA_003991915.1 Elysia chlorotica
AATAAATGAATAACAATAAAAGAAGCAAACTCTAATAATTATAATAATAATAATAATAATAATAATAATAATAATAATAATAATAATACTCGTAAAAATAATAACAATAATAATAATAATTGTTATAATAATAATCATTATTATGATTATAATTATAATTATAATAAAATGATAAACGGCTTTCAAAAACCAGTTGAATATCATAAATACCTCGATAATTGAGAAGAATTAAATCAGTTAAACGTAGCTCTCATTTATATTGTTCAGTACATGTACAATTAAGTCATTGGTCAATATGGTATTATTGTGTTGTGGAGTCATCTGAAGTGGCGGCAATGCATACCTTGATCATTATTTTTCAAGAGCATAAGCAACGATAACATAATCTTCTTATGTAAATAATTCACCACTCAAGACATTTTCAAGATTAACCAATCGATCCGAGAAAAATAAAGTTCACTCGTGTAAAACACTTGTAACAAAGAAATCTCTGCTTTAGGCAAGTAGGGGTAACATTTAGAAAAATGGATTTTTCGTTGGGGAGATGCTCACCTGAGACCAGCACGTTCTCCAATATTCAAAGCAGAGGCGAGAAATCGAAGTTCTTCCCCAGGATCATGAGCGTTTAGTCCACGTGGAAGCGTCACTCGCCCAGACGTCTCTTCCAAACTTCCAGTGCAAACTGTGGCCAAGGCTGCCAGGAGAGCTGTGAGTGGTGGGGCGCGGGGTGGGAGCAGCTATGGTAACACAAGTCAAAGGAGTGCTTATAACATTAGGAAAATAATAAACTGGATGAGGCTTTGTAATTATTTCACAAAAATATACCATGTAAAAAAATTCAAAAGATTATCGGTAGGTTTTGATCGACTCGATCATGGAATAATATCGAAACTATACATTTACTTCTATAAGAAATAGGCGAGTAAAGGACAAATCCAGAAAAAAGGCCACACAAAAAAACAACAACAACGATAGCAGCAAAACATAACATATTTATAAAATAGATATTGTCTCAAATAACCATGGTGCGTTAGTTAAAAAGTTTCTTGGAAGTCAAGGATCTATTCCATTGAACAATTTGCTTCAGTTTAAACTTCATTGGGTTAGAAATGTTTTGCTTTGTATTTAAACCTGACATCTTTCATTCAAGATTATTATTTAAACCCTAAGCTTATGAGCAGGAGGATCACATACAGTTTTAATATCTTAATTTAATAAGGTCTATGAAAGGAAACAACCTCCAACACTATTAACTTTGTCTATGTTGATGAACACTAGGGATACTCACCAGCAGTGACTGTGACAAGTGCCGCCATACTGAAGCTTGTTACCTGAGCAGACCTTTACAGAATAGAGGAGCAATCATTCTTAGTATATGGAATTCAATTCTAAGATATATAAAATTTGAACATTTAAAACTAGTCTGGTAATTTTTAGAGTCACCGTCTCTTAGAAAATTTCAATCGGTACTTTTTTTTTGCTTACCGGTGTCTACAAAGTACGCTTTCATTTTTGTACTGATAGTTTTGTGTGTGTGTGTGTGTGTGTAAAAAAACATTATACTATTTCGATACACATTAATCCACGGATACATTAAAAACTTTGCATGAGTATTTTCTTCGGGGTTGATTTACGCCCAGTTAAATAATTGAATGCAATTTTTTCAACCGTTATAAACTCAGTTATTAATATATTAATAACAGATTCTACTCAAAACAGTTTAGCTCAAAATGTAAACCAACCACTATTACCTTTATAAGTTCTGCATACAGGTATGACATGAATGTGAAGCAAACAAACAAAATAATACGCTTTTATAAGGATTTGCCCTAAAAAATAGGGTTTGCCCTTGATGAAGTTTCCCGAGAACCAAATTAATTTCCTCAATGTTTCCAGCAATTACCCTACTGTAATAATATTCCGGTCTGGCCGGTGAGAAAGTTACCAAAAGAAACTATCATACTATCTAGAAAGGTAGCCTTCTCATTTCCGTTTCTGCTACACGCCTTCACACATCAATATCGATAAAAGTAACTTACGTATAAGTACAATTAACCGAGACATTTCTGGAAGAGATTGATTGAGTAGAATAGGTCTATAGGTATTGATACCATAAGTTTTATATGATGTTTTAAAGTTTCTTGATTACATGTAGCAATAATGATAGAGAAAGGAGTACGATAATCTTTTGGATTGTCTAATGGGCAGAGTTTGGAGATCTCTGTACCGCTCAATGTGTCACCATAAGAACGATTATGCAAGAACAAAAAAGAAAAAACAAAACAAAACAACAACAACAACAACAACAAAACAACAACAACAACAACAACAAAAAGACAACTTTACAGAGAGCGGAGTTTGAGCAACTAGTTAACCATGAACTATGATTTGTTGATCTTAAATATTTGATTTTGGTAGGCTCCAACTTTTCTATGGAAGTATAATTTTATTTTTCCATTATGATAGGCCTCATGGTCGGACTCAGCTCGTCTTAATTACACCACAAGGCAACATCGCAAAAGTAAAGCAACAGGGATTAGGGCATCTAGTGGATGGATTTGTGCTGAAATGACAGGATGTGTTTAAGGGGTTAGTGCTTGACAGGAAGGTGCGATGGATGGGAAAATTAAAGCAGTGATAATAGATCGGATTCTACGTAATACATTGGATGAAATGGTTATGTAAAACCTTCTCCACTGTTGTGTCACATCTGTTAGTGCACCCGCATGGCCTCGAGTTTCGCTAAATTTATGTTTCCTCAACATAGTCCGTGTATAGCATATTAACTTACTTTTTTGGTTATTCAAAATCAAACATCAGGGGCATCAAATCGTTTTCTCTTTACATGAATAATAATAAAAACAGTATTCAAAACGTATATATACTTATACTTTCGTCATCTACGGTCAGTTCAATTGCACGTACAAGTAAAGCGTCTTAATAAAGTTCTGAATGAACCTGATGTAGATACCTTAACTGCAGAACCAAAATATAGAGGTATGGGTGTAACTATCAAACTGGCCTTCCTGCAAATCTAGTTGCACCATCGATTCTCACAGCAGGCCCTCGATCACCATAGCTTCTCATGAAAATATAGTTGACATGACTGGTCCTGCAAATCTAGTTGACATGGCTGGCCCTGCAAATCTAGTTGTCATGGCTGGTCCTGCAAATCTAGCTGTCGGGGCTGGTCCTGCAAACCTAGTTGTCATGGCTGATCCTGAAAATGTAGTTGTCATGGCTGGCCCTGCAAATCTAGTTGTCATGGCTGGTCCTGCAAATCTAGTTGTCATGGCTGGTCCTGCAAATCTAGCTGTCATGGGTGGTCCTGCAAATCTAGTTGTCATGGCTGGTCCTGAAAATCTAGTTGTCATGGCTGGTCCTGCAAATCTAGTTGTCATGACTGGTCCTGCAAATCTAGTTGTCATGGCTGGTCCTGCAAATCTAGCTGTCATGGGTAGTCCTGCAAATCTAGCTGGATCATCAACCTCACGGTGGGGTCTCGATCCCCATTGCTTGTCCTGTAAATCTAGTTGGGCGCTCGATCCCCTTTGCTGGACCTATAAAACTATCCGGACCGTCGCGCTGGGGCTGTACAGCGTATAGGCGCGTCCCCTGGGTGGCGGATTGGCTAAGCCCTTCTAGATGGGAGTCGCTTGGAAATAATATTGAATACCGGACAAACCCCTGGTAGGTGGAGCTCGTCAACCAAAAAAGACAACTTTGATTTCAAATCTGGACAAGCGGAGTTTATTACGGTTGGGAGATCAAAGCTCTACCACTTGCACCCGATCCTTTCCCCGCTTCCCCAGTATTTTCTCTTAAAAATAATACGTATGCATGTGTAATTTTTTTATAGATGCAGTTGTAAGATATATCAGTTATAAAAAATCTAGAACCGCTTACGCAATAAGATGAGTATTGAGTTGGCTGAAATAGAAATCAAATGAAACCTCATGCTACCGTAAAACACCCAACATCCTTTCTTATATACAGCATTGTATTTTTGTTATTTCTTCGAAGATAATTGAAGAAACAGTTTGTAAATTTTGATCCTCATAGAGTTTTAACCAACTGTGTGTGTTTGTGTGTGTGCGCGTGTTTAGTTGCCGTGTGGGAAGATGCATCATTTTGAATATTGGAGAGCTCAATTTTACCTTTTTAAGCATACAGTCGCCTTTTATTTGATGCATTGATAAACAAGTGGCATATTGAGTTAATAACAGTTTAGAGATTATTTACAATCAGAATATTATATTTCAAGTTATCAGCATTATTATAAATATATAATATTCCCTTTTTAAAACAATACAATACAATTCTATTGCTTTATATTCTTTAAATCTTATTTTAAAAAAGTATAAGATGAAAAGGCACTTTAAATATAAGTTTTGTAAGTATATTATACTTTACATTCACGGGTGTCCATGAGTGAAAAGAGCATCATCATCATCCAGGTCTAGGTGCGTTTGTCGTGGTATTCAGACCTACGGCACAAAACGTTTTCTTCTCAAGTTTGGCTGTTTCTTGGTACAAAAATCTACAAAGCAAAGATCAACCAAATAATACACAATAAAATATTTTTTTTTTCTATAGAGAGAGAGCGGAGAGAGAGCGAGAAAGAGCGGAGAGAGAGGAAAAGAGATAGAGAGAAAGAAAGAGAGAGATAGAGAGAGCAGAGAAGAGAGGAAGGGAGAGAGAGAGTGGAGAGAGCGTAGAGAGAGAAAAAGAGAGAGAGAGAGAGAGAGAGAGAGAGAGAGAGGGAGCAAAGAGAGTGGAGATAGAGAGTGAAAGAGAGCTCTCCGGGATTCTCCCGAGGCATTCTATGCGGCGAATAATTAAAATGATCTTTCTTAAAGTACATTATATTAAGTAAGACAATACTTCACAAAACCGTGAGTCCGTTTGAACATGGAATCTCTCAAAAGCTTCTTGGTTTTTATAATAGGGCAACGATTACATAACATAAAAATCATGCATATCAATATACTTGCTCTAAGTACGATTTGCAATATACAACGATATGAGTTTAAAACTAGTTGTTTTTTTCAGTGACTGAAAAAGAAAGGAGATAATTAATTGTTGTGTTATACGAGTATTCGCGGAATAAAAGTATATTTTAATGATTATAATTTCGTCCGATGAAAAAATAATGTACAGCTAAACAACCTGACGTGGCGCGAAGGGGAGACAAATCTGTAGCTATCCAGTACAGTGCAATTCAGCATTTTTTTTTTACATAACTTTCATAGTTATTTTTCGAACCCATGCGCGTTTGTCCCCAACAGCTCGTAAATTACTTGAAACCTCCTCCTCGTTGAAAAACTGTGTCACCACATAATTTATGATTTTTTCCACCAATCATAGAAGTAGAACAGTAGTTATAGAGATGTAAAGATTAATTTTTTAACTTATTAAAATTTTGTCTTGTTTTCAAGAATAATGAGAAAGGGGGGGGGGGGAATAAATAGACGTTTTCGATTATCACGGCTCTTGTGACGATGATAACAATAATAAGATTGAAAATAACGGCGGTAATGAGTTGGATGGTGTGAACAGCTTGACTGGCAAGACAGTGTAGAGCTTCTGAAGTTGAAAATTTTAATTTTATGGTAACAATAAAGATAATGGTTTTGTTATGTTAATGGTGGCAATGACGAGATGACAATTATATTAATCCTTATTCGTATTCTTTTAATAATTTAATTTTATTGTGTTTGTGGAGAATGAGTTTTAGCTATGGAATGAAGGAATGCAGGATATACGGTGATCTTAGACAGGCTATAGTTAACTACGCTGATAATGGGAGTTTTATTTTGGTATTTATTATTGTTAGCTGTAAATTTCATCAATTTATTATGATTAATGTATTATCTAAATTTGAAAATAGTGGAGTAAATTATGATGCCATTACATATAAAGGTGACGAAGGAGAAATAACGGTAACAATGACGCTGGGAACAATAAGTATTAAAATAAATATTGATAAGACATACGGGATTAAACAACAAGCTAGGTAAGACAAGTACAGTACAGTTTCTTTCCGACAATTGTGCTTGTCTATTACAATATGGTGGCAAGTTTCGGATAACTTAAGTATTGTAACTTAACTTTTTTTGGTTATGAAGCCGAACCTGTACTTACTGGTCAATCTGGCACAGGTAGATTTGGTAATTCGTATATTATATTGACCATTAGTGCTTACAATAAGTTCATAATATTTTTACAATAAGAACACATAAACGAGATCATCAACCCTGTTAACTTCTATTGGCTCATCTGCATAGTCAGGATTTAGCTTCCTTCTGTGAATCGAAGGAACATAAGGAAGTAAAAGTTAAACATCTTTTAAAATAAACAGTTACCTCCCTTCCTCTTAGGCCAATAAAATTATTGCTTCCGCACCCCTTTATCCCCTTCCCCCAGTTTTGGGGTAACATTAAATCCGCCTGGCCGTAGTATCATGTTCTGATGACACTTGGCAATAAATACGTGGAATATGATCAAAACTGTTGTTGATATAACTCAGATATCCAGGTAAATCCCTTGCTTGAAGTCAGTGTCTCCTTCCACCAACAACAGAGGCATCTGAGAGGCTCTTGGCGCCACGAAGCTTGCAGCCCAGGCCCCCTTGGCTCTTTGTACAACGCTCGGCTCTGGCAGAGAACATTTTAAAACTGCATCTCCCTGAAATATTAGTTCTTTTACAATGTTAATTTTTTTTCTATTTAGTCAGCAGAGCGGTATATTCATTTTTAGGAGTTCTGAGATTTAAAAAAAATTTTTTTTTTGATTTCCATGCTAGCGGTTTTTTTTTTGTGTGTTTTTTTTTTGCTTTTGTTGATGAAGACTCAAGAAAAAAAAAGATCGGTGCATTGTGATTTTAACTTCACTATAATCCACTACACAATAATAGATCATCGATCCAACCTCTGGAAGGAGAAAAAGGAACTCTGAGTGACTAAAAATAGATTAATATGGCCTCTGTAAGCTTAGATTTTTATTCGATCAGGAACAGTTTGTCTTTTTTTTTTCATTGTTCATTTCCTACTATTTTTTTTTGTTTTTTTTTTAATGCAAAAAATACGTTCCTATTAGAATACGTGGAGTTGCCTTATTGCTCTTTACAAATTGCTGATTTCTTGTAGCTGACAAGAGGTACGGGAAGAAAGAACAAGAAGGTAAAGAGATAGGAAGACGACATATCGGGAAGCGGTATAGAGCTGTTTAGTTCCATTAAGTGCTCTCTGAGTATGTTAATAGAGAAAAGTGGAGAAAACTGGTTTTTCGTTTTATCTTGGTCTGAGCGCGATATCTTTTTCTGTTATTTATTATTTTAAAAAAAATTAAGATGTGTAAGTAGAGAGACAAAAAGATGATCAGGAAACTCACTGTTTAGTACAGAAGCGGGGAGTTAAGGGAGGGGTAAGTATGTTAATTAAATTCACTTATACATGTGCGCACGCGTGTTTGTGTGTACGTATTCGTTTGCATGTCTGATTTGCAATACAATAATTGTAATTTTCCGAATAACTCAATTTAAATATGCAATGTAGATAATACGTTATATATATAAATATATATTAACTTCCATTCACTGCAACCAATCAGAGTTGATGTATTATAATAGACCTATTGCGTGTGACTAGTTTGGCTGCGAATCGTTTTAAAACCTGGATATCTGTCTGTATATCCATACATGGTTCCATTCATGCGATCTTTTTCTTTGAGAACTATCAAATCAACATGCTACATGTGCATTGTTAGCAAAGATGACTTAATGATTATTTCTTTCTTCTCTATAACTCTATAATCTTACTGTACTATCTTAAAAACAAGTCCGTCCTAAAATGCTAACGCAGCTGCTAAAACTGATTTACTAAAACTCCCGGGACCAGTCGCCCAACCAGTGCTGGAGTATGAACGCCCATTACGTTCATTCTACCCATCACCGTGTCATCTCTACACAGAGGTCGACGCTAGAAACGCAAGCTGGCATTTCCAAACTTTGCCAGAGATAATTGTGTTATTATGTATACAAATCACAGCTAGCCTTTTGTTCGTTATTATAGTCTGATAACAATGGGATTTGGTGGTGGCGGTGGTGGAAAGGAGAGTAATTTTGTTGTGTAAAAGTGCAGAGAGCCCAAGTGTTTGCTTTCGACATTATGAAATTAAAAAACAAATTTTTATAATTGAAGTTTTTATTAATGTTATACATCTCTCTCTCTCTCTCTCTCTCTCTCTCTCTCTCTCTCTCTCTCTCTCTCTCTCTCTCTCTAGGCCTAAGTGAAAAGATGTTGGTACACCAAGGATAAAAGTGATTTTATTTCCTTTAATTTTAAGCATAGATAGGACATAGTGATACTTAGAGAGTATTTTTCAGCCCACACGATCAGCCTACACTACAAATATGTAAACTGTCCTATCTATGTTCTCACTATTTTGAATTATTTTGGAAATTCATAAATAATCGGTTATTTGATACCTATTGTTGCCAGATAATAGTTGCGCCGCGTAATGCGAAGATGTTCATAAATATGGCTCACTTTGATTCTTGCTGCAAGTTTTTGTATATTTAGGTGACTTTGCCTTCTATTTTTGGACGCCTTGGCCTTAACGCATCAAAGGAGTGATGCGCGGTAACTATTAATAGAAATCTGTGTGCGCTTTGTCCTGCCCCTACTTTCCTCTCACCAGTAACATTCAAGTTCCACCACGCTGTTACGTCACCAAGCAATCTAGGGGTAGTTATATATCTATGGTATAAACCTACGTGGCATATAACTGGTCCAAGGAGGAATAACAGAAGCCCCGCGGTAGATGTTTCGCTCTTTCTGCACATTGTACTGGACTAGGCAGATCAGCAGATCAGTTCTCTGTGTTACAGACTCATGATGACATTCTATAAAAAGTTAGACGCTTTCAAGGGTTTTTTCTTTGCACTGAATATTCTTGTGCTCGGATTCTCTGGAGAAACTGTGGCTAATCAAGAACAGGAAACTGACATGACAGAGAAGGTAATTAACATTATTTATTATATTTTTTTTATTGCTAACTCGGAACCCCACAGTCGTGTTTTTATTTTGAACTACCTTTTTTTTCCTCAAAAGTATCGCAATAGAAAAGAACATAAAACGTTATGATATAAATATGGAAGTTATATTTAAATGTACATAATATGGTCAGTTGGCAAGGCAGCACAAGCAAACAAACAATTAATATTGTAACTTTCTTATCATTGTAAAACATGACTTTAAGTGTTCCTGATGGTGGTTTCGACCAAAAGGCGAAGCTCATCGATCTTGCTGTAGCCCTCCTTATATAATTTGACCTTGTCAATGACATTTTTATCATTCTGTATCATTTATTACTTTTAATGAGATTGGATCATTTAAATATCTGGATACATAAACAAGAAACAGATATAATCAACTTTATTTTGAACATGTTCGACAAGCATTCAATTTTTTTTTAACAAAACATTACATTACAACAGTTTGCATTGTTTCAAATTTAAAATGTGACCTTGAACATCGTATCACTCTTTTATGATCTTTATTGAATCTCGTTATATTTTGTGTACGTTAACACTGTCTACTAGGTCTTCCAACATCTTGAAAAGATTGCTAAATTTCATGAGCTCTTTTCCACTCACAAACATGATTGTTGCTAAAGTGAACTTCACAAAGCAATACGTGTATCCATTACCTGATTGTAACTAATTAGTAGAGAGCTTGCATTGTATGTACAAAAGAGAAGACTAGTTTAACAAGCCGTTCATTTCTAGTCCTACTTCTCCATACTGCCCTAATGGCTGAGCGATTTTCGTTTTCATTTCACGATTAATGTCGTAATCTGTGATTTGTAATAATTATCACCCACATTCGTTTGTCTTTGCTGAGTTCGCCACATTTTGTGGGATGAGAGTGTTGTGGACAAGCGTGCATGTTTAATGGACATCTGCGGTTTTTACTTAAGATTGAATATCCATAACTCTAATATAATTTTACTTGCATAATTATCATGCACATAAAAAGGTTAAAATATTTTTATCATTGATATGCATAGTTCAAAACTCATTTTAAGATATACTTCTCAGAGCAGTATGAGTGCAAAATGGTTGTAAAGAAAGATGAACAATTTATGATGAACTAAAGGCCCTTGTGATCCTTGACAATCATTTTAGTCTCAGATGTTTTTACCTTATTTTCCCAATTCGTCTTTTTGCCACAGTTGGACTACCTGGTCTCTAAAGTAGACATGTTAGATTCCAAGCTTGAGACAGTCGACAACAAGCTTGACCTCCTTCTAGCAGGGCCAGGCGGATCGCCGGCGCCGGTGAGTCATAAGAAATAGAAATAAATGATACGTGATTTTCAAAGGGTTAAAAAATGTTCCAGCACACAAAAATATCATCTTCTAGTTTATTCGATGTCAAATTATTGCTGATGCTAACATTAAGTATATTATATACAAATTCTACCCTACTATTTCGTTTTTTGTATTCTAAAACACCTCTATAGATTAATTTAATCAAAGTAGTCGACAAATAAAACCTTTTTTTTTAATTCATCCAGAGAAAAGGCCCATAATTAATACTCAAAGCGCGTTGACACGTCATATAAAATAAATAAATCTCCTTAGAATAACAGAATATTGGCTTGTTTTATGCTCTCATTTTCAGTGAAAAGCTTGCGAAGAAGACACGATACAAATCTTAAACCAAGTGTGGCCACTATACATCTTTATTTAAAAAATGAGATTATGTTTCAGCGAAAATTGCAGTTAGCACATTCCGTTGCCGCCATGCATGGTGTTACAATAATTAAGTTCAATGGCAGAACTATTTTACTTGGTTTTCTTTTTTTTAATTAAATGTATAACACGCCTATCTTGACTATAGATGTAGAGAAGGCAGGTCATTGGGGTGATTATAGATAGAACTTGTTTATAGCTGAAATTTCCGTTTTTGACAGAAGAAACTAAGATGACTATCTACTTAAAATGGACTAAAAGTTAATTTTGAGTTTTCAGGAAAAAAACATAATTATGTAGGTCTAGGAAATCGTTATCCATAAACACAGTTCTCAATACTATTCTTTAAAAGACTCAGGACTCGGAGGGCGATAAGAGAGTGAACGCCAAGCTCGCGCAACTGATCTTAGCACAACGGATTCCTTTATCAGATGGTGGAAACACGTTTATCATCCATCTAAGGAATACCAGTAACACTCAACTTTTCTTTGAAATTGTTGGCAGCAATGATTATAAGGGTAAGTTCGAAAAGTATGGTTTAGAAGAAAAAAAATGGGTTAGTATACCCATAATTTAAATCAAACCATTCGTGGCTGTAGTTGTTGTTTCTTAGAAGTCGAAGCAGAAGCATCATCATCATCAGCAGCAGCAGCAGCAGCAGCAGCAGTAGTAGTAGTAGTAGTAGTAGTAGTAGTAGTAGTAGTAGTAGTAGTAGTAGTAGTAGTAGTAGTAGTAGTAGTAGTAGTAGTAGTAGTAGTAGTAGTAGTAGTAGTAGTAGTAGTAGTAGTAGTAGTAGTAGTAGTAGTAGTAGTAGTAGTAGTAGTAGTAGTAGTAGTAGTAGTAGTAGTAGTAGTAGTAGTGATGATGGTAGGGCATTTAGTAGAAGAAGAGGTAATAGTAGTTTCTGTTTTTATTCTTGTTATTTTTGTTGTTATTCTTGTCACTCTTAAAGTGGTGGTGGTTATTTGCTGTTATTTGTTCCAGATGAGTTTTATTGGCGTGCCGTTTTAATGTTTACTTATTTTCAAATTACGCATCGTTATGTGTGCGTATTCTTACAAATAAAGTTCAATCCACAGAATTTCAAATTGTGTAGATGCTTATCTTAAATTTTTTTTTCTTTCCAAAAGTCCCTGAAGAAATAACAGAGGAGGAAGGAGGAGTGTTGGTTGTCACGTTCAATGCTAGCAAGAGCACTGGTCATGGTATCCTTATCTTTAAAATCAGTGATTCGGATCCTGAGTAAGTACTGTTTTGCTTGAATATTGCGTATGCCGAAATTTTTTAAATCGCAATCACTCAGAATTATAGAGATCATGCATCACCATTAGACAAACATAATTATATTTTATTTTCAATAGTTTTATTCGCACTCTTCCTACTGATTTATGCTGTATGTTTTTGTTTGCTGTGTTGTTGTCATCGATTGTTGTTGCTGTTGTTGTTATTGTATTGTTGTTGTTGTTTTTGTTGTTGTTGCTGCTGCTGTTGTTGTTGTTTGCTTTTTGGTTTTTGTTCTCTTTGGATTTTTTTTTCAAATGAGAGATTCACACATACACACAGACACCGATAGAGAGATATAGATAGACATATAGAGACAGACATTGATACTTACAAACAGAGATAGAGGTGGGGGGGGGGCGAAAACATTAAGCAGAAATACAGAGGGGAAAGTATATTGAGTCAGAGAGAAAAAATTGGAAACAAAAAGAGAGGAAAAAAAATAAAGTGGGAAATCGTGTGCTTACTATCAGTTCTGGTGTGAGTCCATAGAATGGTGTTATCACAACTTAATGGTATGCGCGCCCAAGTCACAAAAGAAAGGGAGAGAGAGAGAGAGAGAGAGAGAGAGAGAGAGAGAGAGAGAGAGAGAGAGAGAGAGAGAGAGAGAGAGAGAGAGATGGGGGAGGGCGAGAAAGAGATGGAGGTAGAAGATAGAGGAGGTTAAAAGAGTTAGATTGGTTAGAGGACGGGCGACATTGTGTACATAAACTGGTATCATTAATTTATAATAGGTTTTTATGTGATTTAGTGTTATGCTCTTGTCCCTGGAGACTGTTCCAACGTGTATTGTTAATAACAATATTAGAAAAAAACTATATTGGCGGAATTGAAATTAATTCAAATGTAAAAATCTCTCCGCAGTTACGGTTTGTCACTATTTCTTAATAACCAAGAGTTCAGTGAAATGTCTCAGAACCTGAGAAACCTCAGCATTGCAGAACTCAATGTCAACCCTGAAAGAGAAGCAGTGTATGAACTGGGCAGTAACATAACAGTAACCGTAAGTTGCCCTATTGAACGCCAGGCGCTCTTTCTTTTTCTGCTGATTGTGATAAAACAGCCGCAGTCTTGAATGGGAATACAAAGAATCTGGAAAAAAACAGCGTTATTTAACACAGAAACTGTGTTTCATGTGTGTTCTCAAGAAGACAGTTTGAACGTTTTATAGGTTGCTTGTTTTATTGGGGTTTTCTTTTGATTTTAAGCAGTTCTTTAGTTCTTCGTCATAAAGTTCGAGTTATGGCTTGAAACTAGAACTTGTGATCTACCCATAATACTTTCTCCTAGTACTTTAGTTACAGTAGTACCTGTATGTGACAACAGTTTTCGCAAATAATTAGCATTTGTAATAAAATTTAAAGTACATGCTGTAAATGTCGTCCAAATAGCAGTACAGTTTGAAGTAGTAGTAATTAGGACGAAAACAACAGCAAAGCGCTCCGTATGAAATTGTGTGGATATTTTCTGGAGAAAGTGTGTTCAAACTAGTTCTAGTATATAAATTCAATGCCGATAATTTAGCCATGACTTCTAATGTCATAGTTGCTTGTCCCGTTTGCAGGTTAAATAAATAACATTTGCAATGTCTAGGTTATGTGCACTTAATTTTTGCAATAATTTCAATTGTTTGTAGGCATCTCTGGTTGCTGGTGATTCTTCAGAGGGTGACCTTCCCGATATCTTCGCAGGGTTAAACGGAATAGACCTTAATACTAGACGTTTCCATACCTACATGGGTCGGAATGGGTTACTTGAAGCACACAATATGTAAGTTCAAATGTTCATCTATTTGTTTGTATATGTATTCTCATCATGCTTGTTGCTTCGCCAGGTGGTGTCATAGAGGCTTTAGTGAATTAAGTTCATATTTTTTGTAAAGAATAAGTTCTCCTTTACCTTTTCACGATGTCAGTCTTATTAATGCCTCTTATTAAAGTCATGTTGTTGCATTCCATTTAGTTTTAATTTCATTTCATTTTCCTTTCGATTGTCTTGTTAAATTTTCTATGTTATTCTATTTCACTTTAATTTCATACTACTTTCGACTGTCATTTTTTAAAAGACTTATAAAATGTTTTATTAGGTTTATATCAATCTTTTCATATTCAGTTTGTGGCAATATTTTTAAAAAAAAACGAATAAGTGGCTATATAATGGTGCAAGCGCTCCGAATGAAGTCACCTATGCCCAGATCTATTTTTCTCCAGATGGAAGTCCCCCGAGAGGCTGGAGCAGTCGGTTATTCTGAACACAGAGGCATATCCTGTGGGGGGATTCCTCTATGTGTCTGTGGAGCTCGACATTCCCGAGTCCACAGTTGTTTCAACAGTCCAGGTCAAAAAATGAACACTTCGATTCGATTTGGGATCTGGTCTTTACAAATAAAAAATGATGCGGTTCCTTTTTTTAGTTTATTTTGCGGACGGAGATCAAAGACATGAAGTCTTAATAACAATCGTTAGAGGCCTACGTGAAATCAAATGAAACCCTAGAATAAATAAATCTATTTTATTTTTTAGTATGATAATAAAGCGTCTTACAATAAAGAATAAACGAAGCTTTATTTGTATAATTTGTAAGAGCTTTTATTTTTATTGCCTGCCAAAATCATGTCCTTTAACGGTTCTTCTTAGATTCTCTTTCCGCTTTCATTTTACAAAAGTAACAAAAGAAACTCAAGTACGAAACGGAAAAAACAAAAAATATACAACCTGATAAGACGTAATAAGAAAGTGATTGCTACAATAATGGGCTTGATTTGTGATCTTTGTAAGACGCCTTGTAAAGGCCTTCAACGATACAGTCCTAGGCTTGAAACACAAGCAATCTCTGAAATCTATGTGGATCTCAGTCCTAATTCTATCTTTTTTTCTCAGAATCATAAATCGGGTTTAATATTCAGCCTAAAAAAGAGACTTGCCGATTCTGATCCTCGTCCGAGCGGTAGTGTTAGACATACGCTTTGTACAATGTTGAACATTTCTTTTTATGTTGTTATTATTAAGGTAGTTCTTACAATATGTATAAGAGGTTTAGGCCTACAGATAAATTAAAACTTTAATAAATAATTTTTTTATATAGTTTATGATATGGTTTCTATTTATAAGTAGATTTGTTTTACTTTTTTCAGGTTAGTCGAATGATTACGGTCCGGCCCTCTACACAAAAAGGGCCTTTTCCTCCAGGCTTTCTCACGATCGTGCGTTACCCTTATTTGGAAGAATCGATACACGGCAATGAGTTGAGAACTTGCAAGTGAGCTATGTAAAATCTCTTTTACCATAGACGTAAAATTTCAGGCAAGTGGAAAGATTGGTAAAAACTTGGAAACGATTTTTGTTTAGGTTTTTTTTAACATGGTCACCATTTCACATAGCCTTAGACCGAGTCTTCCATAACTAAAAGGCCAAGTCACCACTGGTTAAAAGATTTTAGGACACCAAGATAGTAATCATAGATAGGACAGACTGATACTTTGAGAGTGTTTTTAAGCCCGTACTTTCAGCCTACACAGTAAACTGTTTTATCTGCATGCGCACTATTTTGGGTGTATTTTCGACAATTCATTAAAATTAATCAAGAATGTGATAACAATAATAATAATAATAATTGTTTAAAAAATATAGATGCGCAGTATGATGCGAAGTTGTTTAATGATAATTATAGCTCACTGTAAGTCTTACTGCCAGTTTCTCTTCGTTCTTCCTCTCCGATATTACTGCTCACTTTCAACGCATTGAATATGGTTAGTAAGTTTGAATACTTCCAAGTTTGGTTAACAAGCGCTTACATATTAATGTATGATTTACGTATTATTGTATATATACATTGTGTCCTTTTCTTTTACTTTTCAAATTTAAATTTCTATTCAAAACCATTTGTTCATAACGAGGGCTGTGCGTCTTTGGATTCTTCTAATGCAGCGATATTTTCCTTTTTGTAAAGGTCCCATACTGCAGCTGCATATTTTTAGTGTTGGGCGTAGGAGCATTTTGAAGGCTTGGTCTTTGATGACCCTCAAGTTGCGTCGCATGAAACCGAGTGGCCTATTTCCATTAATAACCGAATTGTTGATGAGCTGTCCCCATCTTGTTCTATTTATCATTTCGGTGAATTTGCCTGTTCTGTTTGGAAGCCTTGCTTGGGCTCATTATTCAATTTTATGAAAAGTGGAACCGATTTAAATGTTTTCTTTTGCACTGCTAATATTGATAATTACTGTTGCGGCTGTAGTGTTTCTCTCCAACCTCTGTGCAAGACTAAAAGTGATAGAGCACCTTATTTATTCAAAGATATTATATGTATTCTCCTCTAAAATTTCACTTCTTTACTCTGGAAAAGATGTATAGTTTTAAAATGATTTTTGTTTTTTGTAATCTAGTCTAGACACACTGTACCCAGTCAGGCATGAATCGTGTTCTTATTATGTGTGGTTCCGCTGGAACTGTCTCAATATGACGTATCTGAAATATTTAAAGCATTGTTAGGCGGACATGTTCGCGCGAAATAGTCTACTTGCTAATGATGGACGTTGAGAAACCAGCAGTTAAAGCTACTTTTTCTTTTATGTGGTTTACTCCAGAGTTGGAGAGGAATGCCCACTGGATTGCTACGCGATGGGAGAGCAAGTGTCAGACATCACAGTGGTTAGGGTTCCATCAGATGGATCTATGGACTCTACTGTTCCATCAGCGACGAAGTGAGTGATTCTGATGCTCTGTCCATTCCTTTGCCTATCGACAAATAAATGTCTTATCCGCAAACGTGACAAATGCCCCTCTTTTGGTTGGACCATCTAGGCGGGGTTAAATATTGTAACTTGGTACCCCATCGAACTCATTTTATACCAAATTTTCATCAAAATTACACTGATAGATACTGAGATGGTTTTGTGGTGATGATTTTCTAGACCTTGGTAAAATTCATCATTCCTGTAAGACTTTCTATACTTGCAAATAATTTGTTTGAAAGATGTCTAACGTTTCAGCTTTTGTGTGTAACAATAACTCACATGTAATTAAACTGTTTAATGATTATCTTAATCTATCGCGGATGCACATTGTCCAAATACCTTTTGTGCAATTTGGACAAACGTATAAAAAGTAATAGCATTAGTTACTATTCCTTTCCCTGGTAGGTGTCGACACCTTTCATATAATGATTGCCAAAGGTCGGCCTGTCTCAAAATTAATATAAATCTATTTTATGTAAATGTTTACACCAATAACCCTTTTCTCCTTCCTCATATCCACATCGTCTCAACTTTTTGTGCAATTCTCAGTAACAGAATCACTTTGAATTCGCAGATTCTTATACAGTATGATATTAATTAATCTTTCTCTATGTCTCTGTCTGTCTGGTTGTCTGTCTGTCTGTCTCTCTCATTTTTTTTCTCTTTCTCCTTCTCCTTCTCGCTCTCTCTCCCTCCCCCCTCTCTCTCTCTCTCTCTCTCTCTCTCTCTCTTTTTCTATCTCTGATTCTCTCTCCCTCAACCTCTCCCCAGATTTCCACAGGTGTGGGACACGGTGTGGTCTGTACACTGGACGTTCCAGGCACGACCTGACTCGGGAGACAGAAACGGCCTAACTACGTTCAAATGTTTGGCCACTAACGACGAAACACAGGAGATTGCTGAAAAGCTGATAGATGTTTTGACTGTAATACCGGGCACGATAGACAGCAACAGATCACATGCGGAAGTGGAAATAGATCCTGTAAGACTCCATGATCTGTTTTGTTAACAACGTTTTGGTCGGGGGCGAATTGACACAGATGGTAGCGCGTTGTCTCCCAATCAGGACTTCTCTGGCTCGAAACCCGCGTTAGGTCGAAAATTAATGTATTTGTTTGGTTTCGTTTCCTACTAATTGGTTGGTTCAGTGTAAATATAATTTGACCAGCTGAGACAGGAGTCATGGTATCCCCACACTGTCTCTGTGTAGCATCACGTAAAATTGTCAGAGGTTAGTTTTGGGAACTGTCCACAATAAAGCACATATAGTGCTGATTTTTGGACGCTAGGCAACAAACTCAAACTCAAACTGAAAAAAAGGTTTTGGTAGTTCGTCACTGAGCTAGCAAAACGGCATGCTATTTTAAAAGTTGTACTTTTTATATAATTGGCATAAACAATCGCATCACCGTGTTAACTATACAAAGGCTACGATTATTTAAAAAAAAATTGGCTTTTTTATTTTAAATTTACCATGATACAGATATGGCTTAGGAAACACTTTGAGCACTTTAATAATTATCATTATCATGTATCGCCGTGCCGGTTGGCGTTGGTGACCATGTTCTTTCAGATAAACTGCGTGGTGATGATAATTATTGTTTTGTTGTACTTTTTTTTTACATTTTAAAGGAGGACCCAACTCGCCGAAGGATCACCCTGAACTGCGCTGTGATCGGACGCCCTCTGCCGTCTGTTCAATTTTCTTCTGGAATTGATGCCATGGACGATTGGTCATCGTTATATTTGACCAACGTCACATCCAATTTATTGATGGGGGGTGACACTGTTATCCACACAGCTGAAAACGAGGCCGTGGAACAAAAGGTCTACACCATCAGCTCCTCTGAACTGGAGGCCATCAGGTCTGGTCAAATAGAAGGCTTCAGCTGTTCTACTATCTTTGACTTCAATGGAAGTTCGGGCACTTTTGATTTTGACCTACCTGAAGCTGACAGTCCTTGATCATGGAAAATAAGCAGAATAGTGTTGTCCACTGAATTTAAAAGATGAAAAGAGCATACTTCTATTTGTTTGATAAATAAAACATTTTAATAATAATAATAAAATTAGGCATTTAGCTTTGTTAACACTTTACCTCTTGCACAAAGCTTTGATGCGTATTATCTGCACGTGTTAATCGCGGGGAAAGGCTAAACCTCATTTAAAGCCAGAACAGTGTTATTAACTTTAACTGCAACGTTTCCCTGGTAAGTTAATTAAAACATAAACAAATGACGATTGTGGATTAATTTTGTTCTATTTCTTTGACAACCTCTCATTGCCTTTTTTTGGCGACATAAGGTTGAGTTCTCTATTTTAATTTAGCAGATTGCAATCATAAAAAGCGTCTTGGTGGAGTGATACAACTATAATTGGCAACCGTCAAAAATTGTTTTACACTTTCTAATTTTTGTTTTGGCTTTAAAATAAAACACCTTCCAAAACGTATTTTTTTGTTATTGTGTCACCTAGTTTTGTCATACACGGACAATTTATTATGAACCAGAAAGAGACAACGCGAGACAGACAGATAGACATGCAGACAGAAATACAGAGCGTGAGTATAAGTAGAGCAGAACAAAAGATTAGGGAGAAAACATGGATGAAGTTTTGGACAGGTGTGGAGCAGATATCTTTTGAAAACCCACATATTTGGCGATAATTTGATTATCTCCGTCTCTCTCTCTATCTCACTCTCTTTCTCTTTTTTTCTCTCTCTCTCTCTCTCTCTCTCTCTAATTTATTTATATGTATCTCTTCCCCCCCCCACCCTATCTCTCTCTCTACTTTATTTATATGTATCTCTCCCCCCCCCCCTCTCTCTCTCTCTCTCTCTCTCTCTCTCTCTCTCTCTCTCTCTCTCTCTCTCTCTCGTAGTGTCTCTTTTTTTTTCTACAAAGTCATTATGATGAAGATGATTATGATGATGATGTTGATGATGATGATGATGATGATGATGATGATGATGATGATGATGATGATGATGATGATGATGATGATGATGATGATGATGATGATGATGATAATGATAATGATGACGATGATGATAATGATGATGACGATTATGATGATAATTATGATGGGATGATCGTAGGGATAGTGATGATGTTGGTTTGATGATGATACAGGGGACGAAGGTGATAGCGTTAGAAATGGTGAATGCGGTTTTTATAATGAAAAGAAGCTATACATTAGTTTATCTCTATCGAAAACATGGGACAACTATAAACGAATGACTTCTAAATATTTCTTGTATTTCTTTTTAAAAAAAAAAGAACAAAAGGAGCAAGATATCGTTTGGTCTTTCCAATGATTTTTGATAAGTTTTATAATAAAGAAACAAAAAAAACAATGTAAAGCATATAAGTTACAACTTTAGAGACAATTTAAAGTATTGTCAAAGAGTGAACATCGGTTTATTGTATCAAATCCTTATGAAACCATACAGCAATCTTATTTCAAAGCGCGTGTTTTAGAAGACTTCGAATGAAAGAATGTCGATGGATCAGAATTTGAAGAGAGTGTTGGAGAACGAGAAGTAGAAGAAGAAGAAGAAGAAGAAGAAGAAGAAGAAGAAGAAGAAGAAGAAGAAGAAGAAGATAATGAAAACAAGAATTTCTTTGACCTTTTTATTTTAATTCATTTTTTTATTTTAACTTAAAGAATTCCTTTGCTGTTTAAAATATTAGGTGTGGTTGTTAGATTTATTTGCAGTTGAAATTTAAAAACATGCCAGTGTCGTACTTCTTAGTGTGCTCTGGGGTTTGAAAAGGATACGCAAGTTATTCTAAATACTTGTTGTCTGTAATGTTTATTTCTACTTCATTACGGGGTCTCTACATTCCACTGACTAGATACCGCTTTAAATGATTATATGTAACAATTGTGGGCAATATTTAACGTTAAAAGGCTTGTTTTGTGTATGTTGCGCAACTGAGCGAAACAGTCTGCAATAGAAGAAAATCTATAAGGGTTCTAAGTATATAACTGACGTACATACAAATACGTCAGACTATAAGAGAAAAATAATGCTGAAACGTAGTATCTAGATACGTGACTTGTATTAAACGTCCCAGAACCAAACCCACCACTTGGCCTATTATATATACCCATCATTCACCATAACTATCATAATTATTATGTCAAACTCACAGAGGACACAGTTAAACAACCACCAACCATAAAGCTGCAATTTTATATTCGCTATCAACTAAGTGAGAACATTTCTCTGTGAAAAATGGGACTATGTGTGTCACTCGTCATTGGCTCTGGTCGTATCCAGAGCTCAGTATTTTTGGCAACCTCAGTTAGTTCTAAATGACTCCAAACTGTCAGAGGTTAAAACTGCTGGGGAAATTACGTAGTAACGCTTAGTTGAATGTCATATTCACTGAGTCCCATTCTTTTCTCCCACAGTATGGCTCCATTTAGCGAATAATTATAAGTACATTAAACGGAGCTAGGTGTATTAAATCATTAAAATATTGTGACCATAATAGCACTCTCACTACTGTATAAAGAGTAAATGGTTTTTATAACCCGTGTCACTGTGAGTCTCTTTTGAGTCTCTTTTAAGATTTATTAATATTATACTAACCAAAATTATAATTGACAACCAGATATCTTATGTTTTGTAGAAGGATCCTATAATGCGGAGGGCGGAGATAGAGAGAGAGAGAGAGAGAGAGAGAGAGAGAGAGAGAGATAGAGAGGACAAGATTAGAAAGAGGAACAGATCTCTCTGTTTATATGTAATTCCTCCGTCGTACTTTTAGTTACAGCCTTCCATTTCACAAGTGATAATGTAACAGTTCACCAAATTTTAGTTACAGCCTTCCATTTCACAAGTGATAATGTAACAGTTCACCAAATGTCTTGTTAAGCTCACGTTGATCGTGTTGGTGTGGTTCGGTGTTTTCTTGTTGTACTTTTTTCTGATACTGGTGCTGTTACTGATGTTTTTTTCTTGATGTTATTGTTGTTGTTGTTGTTGCTGCTGCTGCTGCTGTTGTTGTAATTGTTGTTACAGTTGTTATCGGTTGTTGTTGTTGTTGTTGTTTTTGGTGATGCGTATCAAAAACAATTCCCTTATTGTGCACTGCAGATATTTCATCTGATTAAATGTACTTTGCTAGAAGGTTAGGGGACCAGGCAATTATTCACATAACTGACAGTGTGTGTGGCCTGCTAGCCAAAACGGAAGAATTTGAATAAGAATTTTTTTAAACCCGTCTGAGAGCATTGTCTCGCAGCGAAAATGTTTTTATAATCTCCTTTATTTTATTGCTGTGAGAAAAACATGAGAATGTCCTGTTTTTTCTGCACTTTCGTTTGTAAACGATGACCATCTGTTTTCATCTAAAATGTTGCTTGATGATTTCTCACGCGTACTATAGTTCAACTAATTTCCAAAGTAGCGCTAAGAAAAAAAGGACTTCAGTCTAAGTCTCGTCCGTTGTTATTATCATATTATTCAAAACTGCAGGTGCATTAAAAGACTGAAACAAAAACAAAACAAAACAGAGTGAAAATCGTTTAAGTAAATAAAGGTATAGATCTAACACATTAGTAGCTTTAGTAAGTCATTGATCTACATATCAAATACTCCTCAGACACTATAAGATAGATATAGTAAAACAAAAAGGGGAGAAAAATTGGTCCACGTAACGCACGCATGCTGCTGGTGGGCTTGGTCGAAGCCTTCTAGTCTAGGGTCGAAGCTCTGTGGTCGTCATTCACTAAGCAAGGCCAGCTTAACACACTGCTAGAGGTTTAAAACCTAGATCCAGATCTAGTGGAAAGTAGTAAAGACTGAATCATGTCCCCAAAAATGACAATTAAGTCACTTATTATCAGCACTGCACTGTTGGTTCTGCTGCACAGATCGCTAGCTCACCCAATTCAAGATGAGGACATTTCTGAAACGGTAAATATCCGTATTATTGTCTGTGATTCTCGAAAAAAAAAAAAAAAGCGCTATTACAGGTAAATCTTTCTAACAGATTGAAAATTTGTTAATTCTTTATCGGCGACTTGTAACTTTGCACACGTGTATCTATTTTATATTAGTACATCAATTTTTTTATCCATCATAATAATTAGAATATGAAACGATTAATGGCTACTGCGTTTACTAATATTCAATTGCATCATTATTATTGCACCTACTGGTTTGTTCGTTTTGTTTTTGTTGTTTTTGTTTCTATGTATTGTTTTTGCTGCTGCTGTTGTTGTTGTTGTTGTTGTTGTTGTTGTTGTTGTTGTTGTTGTTGTCGTTGTTGTTGTTGATTTGCTGTTTATATTTTTGAAATTAATTTACGTTATTTCTATCAGTTCTGGCTATTTCCTGATTTACAACTGTGTTCTTCTGTGCATATTCAATGCTGAGGTCATAGGACTTTATTCCTGTTAAAAATACCGCACAACCCTTTTCCAGCTAAATTACCTGAGGACAAAAGTGGACACGCTGGACTCCAAGCTGGACATCCTGCTCACTCGATCGGGGCAATCTACAGACAACAACAGCACGGTGAGTCACAACTATAACCCCAATACTTGTCATAGCAAGGAGGGGTGGGGGGTGTTTGTTGTGTTACCAGAAGACAATAGATCTATTATATTACAATATATCTATATTAATTTATGACTTTAAGCAAATCAATGTGCACAAAAAAGTGTGTGCATCGTTATACTTATGCCGGTGCAATATTTTTTCGTAAAATGAATTTGCATTTATTGTTACCGAAGTCCAATAAAGTTTAAATAATTGAAAATGTGATGTATTCGCGACGCAATGTTTTGTAAAATTAGACCCATTCTATTAATAGTGCACTTGTTTTACACAATTCCAACACGAACCGTGAAGGACTCTGGGGAGCGAGTGACGGGCGCAGATTTCAAGCCTGCCCAGCCGCTCTCAGTAGAGCGGGTCCCAATCAAGCAGGGAGGAGGAAACAGGTTCATAGTTCGCCTCAGGAATACCAGCGATGGAGAGATTACCTTCCGCATCTTCGGCGATTTTCACGAGAGAGGTGCGCAGTGAATTGAGGGTGAAAATGTAAAACAAAATTAAAATACTTTCAATAACAGTCAGTTTGAAGAAAATGAATTTATCAGCCTCAAATTAGTTTAGTTTGATTGTTTGTTGCTTTTGCTTTACTTCAACGTCGGAGCAACACTATTGACTATGTTGTGGACGGCCCCAAAACTTCTGGCGAATTGTATGTATTGCCAAAGACAAGACAGTGCAGATATACATTGACTACTGCCTCGGTGTCACATTATACTGACACCGACACAACCAGTGGGGGCGAAATTGGACAAAACGCATTTTTGACCGATCGTGGATTTCGAACCGCAGATCTTCCGACTAGAATACCAATTTTATACCATTCAAATGAAGGACGCAATTCAATGAAAATTTTTGTAAGTTCAAAAACTGATGACGGAATATGAAAAACAGGTAAAGATAGAGCAATGTCTCACTAACTTGGACTTGATGATGGTTACCGGTAATATATATATATATAAAAGAAAAGCGTTTATTTTCTTGTCTTTTACATTTCGGCTTTTCACTACTACACATATAAACAGAAAACTATACCGAGAAGAAATAAAACACTCGCAAATGAAACATTGACATATGAAAAGAGTTTTTCATCTATAATACGAAAAGATAATGTTTGGTACAGAGAAAGAGCAATAAGTGTTGCAGATCCATTCAGAAAAGGGTATTGAATCCTAGGAAATGAAGAATAAAGGTGTTTATTCTCTTTATATCGCCAACAATAATAACAATCTTTATTGCCTTTTTCTTTTGAAAGCGTAGTTATATTTAATCGCCTTTCATTTATATTGTTGTGTTTGGAGAAGATAAAAGCAATCGCTAAAAATGTATCTTAATTTAAAAACCAGCATTATTGTTTTGGGCATGTTTGTTTTTCAAACACAGATCACATATTTGTTTGCATGCTTCTCTTTTGTAAGGCTTTGTTGTTGATTTTTTAAACATTTATTCTTCTTCAAACTTCGCATTGTTAAAAGCTCCCAATGACATTGTAGAAGAGTCAGATGGTGTACTGGCTGTGAGTGTTAATGTCAACCATCCGTCTGATGACTTTTTCGATCTCTTCTTCCAAGTTATGGATGCAGAGTATGAGTAGGTCTAGTTGTTTCCTTTTAGGTTTTTTGTGGGTTTTTTTTTTTAGATGAAATACGTATATTGTTGATCATACAAAAGTTGCTATTTTTAAACTCTGGTGTGTATCAGAAAGTACGCAATCCTTAATTTAAATATTTCTACTATAGCTGACTTCATTGAGACAAGTACTGGTGTTGTTATTTTGCTGTTTGACCCAGTAACTCAAATATGCCAATGACTAGAGAGTAGTGCAGGGAAAGTCAGAGCTTAGACTAAAAATACTCAGGCAAATATAAAAAACACAGTCATGTCAAACAACAAATATAAATAATGTGTGTAATAGATCGAATAGGAGAGAGAGAGGGGAGAGAGAGAGAGAGAGAGAGAGAGAGAGAGAGAGAGAGAGAGAGAGAGAGAGAGAGAGAGAGAGAGAGAGAGAGAGGGAGAGCAATAGACAGACGGACGGACGGACAGGCAGGAAGAAACAGACACATTCAGACAGACATACAGACAGACTGACTGGGACACAGAAAGAGAGTGCCAGAAAAAGAGTTAAAGATAGTACAGGGAAAGTGGGCATGATGCATTGAGACAGTGACAATTATTAAATTGGAGGGATAGAGAGTCAGCCAGAGAGAGAGAGAGAGAGAGAGAGAGAGAGAGAGAGAGAGAGAGAGAGAGGGAGAGGGAGAGTCAGGGGGTGGGAGATAGAGAGACAAAGACAAGTATGCGAAAGCAAAAGAGAGAGATATACATAGAGTCAACGAGAGAAAGTAAAGTAGTATACACAATGTTCCTGATGATATTTCATCTTCCAACAACCCTATTTCAGACATGTGCTGATGTTGACTCTTAAAAACAAGCCGTCAGACCCAGCATCCCAAAACGTTCAAGATGTTCTCCTACCTCTACTGGACGTCAGTCCGACTAAAGAAGCTGTCTACGACCCCGGGAGCAATGTTACAGTGACGGTAGGGGGACAACAAGGTTGTCCGCATTCTTTCTTTGTGCTACTTTGGTTTTACATCAAAGTGATATGCTTACTGTTAAACTTAGTAGTAATACTACCTACTATTACTACCAATTCTACTACTACTACTACTACTACTACTACTACTACTACTACTACTACTACTACTACTACTACTACTACTACTACTACTACTACTACTACTACTACTACTACTACTACTACTACTACTACTACTACTACTACTATCGATTACATTGCCATTTCCAAATGAACAGATATTGGGTTTTTTTTCTTTTCTAGGCTACTCTGAGTTCAAGTGACCAATCTGCTGAGGATCTCCCACGCATCAGGAAAATGTTCAGTGGATTAGACCTGCGGAGCGGAGAGTTCACTTGGCTCTGGTCGGATAACGAGGTGTTTGACATCTACATCTAGTAAGAATTAATTGATCTCAGGATTTTAGTCTTTGCTTGTTATGTTGTTGAATTGACAATTGTTGATTGCAGGGTGGAGAGATCTAGAGAGTTCATCAGAAGTATAGTGGAAGGAGAGAAAGAGGGAGAAAGAGAAAGAGAGAGAGAGAGAGAGAGAGAGAGAGTGATAAAAACGAACTGCTATAAGCTTATAATTGTATGCCTGATGCACGCACAGAAGAGTACAGAAAGTGCGGTTTTTGTTGGGGGTTTTTTTGTGTTTTTTAGGCAAAATAAATTAACTGGCATAGATTTACACATGTTGGGGTATAAAGATAGCGATAGAAAACCGTTACAAATGTTTACTATTTAAAATATAGAAGATAGATAGATAGATAGATAGATAGATAGATAGATAGATAGATAGATAGATAGATAGATAGATAGATAGATAGATAGATAGATAGATAGATAGATAGATAGATAGATAGATAGATAGATAGATAGATAGATAGATGGATAAGTAGATTGAGGCTAGATAAATAGTTAGGCTACAATGCTGATTACTAAGTTGCAAAATTTAGCGTTTTTATCGCCTTATCAAGGTCAACAGGTCTGAATTGAAATAAATTAATTTAGTTCCTGGGACAACAAAACCATTTTGAAACGGCACAATCTATAGATTTTTTTCTTTCTTAGTCCAGAAGAGGGCGGCAAAAAGCAGGAATCCTACACAATGGCCACTGCCGATCATCCTCTTAGCGGCTTCCTAAATGTGTATAGCGAGGTCCAAACCATGGAGAAGAGCGTTGTCACATCTATTCAGGTTAGCTGCTTTCTCTGCTGTGTGTATTGTTTTATTTTGTACCATCTATTTAACCAAGATTCCTCCTGGGATCGTAAAAGCTGGTTTGTTTTAACCCCACAGGACGTTTTCTTTTTGTTGTTTTCAACTTCCATCGCTATATAGCGGATGAGTTCCAATAGTAACGTCTGATAACTTTACGAGATGCCACCCAGAGACAGAGCAATGATGCAAGTACCCATGTCGTAGCCGGTTACATTATAATATTGTCCTCGATCCAACACGCAGGGGACGAAATCTGAAGCCCGATCCCAGACTCGAATCGGATCACCAACACTCTAGAGCCTGAGATACCCCCCCCCCAACCAAATTCCCACACCCAAAGGCTGGTTTTGGTGAGATATGGTTCCACCATCAGCTAGTTGCAAGGGTTCCCTTTGTAAGTTAAAATAATCAACCAACCAGCGGCGCCTTGTCTTGAAAGCTCAAACTACCATCTTTTTGAGCCTTTGAAGGGGTTGGAGTTTGAATGCAAAGATGACTTGATTGAAGAAGATAAGAAACTGGTAATCTATGTTGACTCCATTTTATTTCAATCAGGGCATAGGCCCAACATATCATTTTCTTCCACTGCGTTGGCAGAAATACTTTGATCAACAAGGGAATTATATTGGAAAAAAAAAAGAAGTATACCATCTAGTGTGCAAAATTTTCACATTTAGGTTCTAAGAAAAATGATCATTTTACGACATGCTTCCCTGCTTTGAATCACTTTTGAGACAAGGTGATAAATGCGTATCAGTATTTAGTTTTAAAAAGATAAACGGCTTACATTGTTTCAGACGCTGAGACCAATAATAGTCCGCCCATCCAACCAAACAGGGCCGTTTCCACCAGGATATCTCAGTATTGTAAATGAGCAGCATCATGAACAATCCAGCAACGGGCGTGAGCTAAGAGTCTGCAGGTCGGTACACAATTTACATAATTATCTTATTTTTAGATAAAGTATATTTAGGTTGTATTTTTTTTTATCGAAAAGTATTATGCACCTTGAAATTAGGGTTTATTCGCTTTCAAAGTAGCTCACCCAAGGATGTTATTTGACTGGCCGTATATGTAACTTTACAAAATTGAATGATAGTTAATGTTAGTCACATTCGAATTAGGTGAATGTCGAAGTAAAAATTGGAATCTCATTTCTAAACACCTAGACTTAATAGATTATTATCCATCAGTGTATTTGATATGTATCTAATCGAATTTTATCTAACGTACTAAATGTGATATAGACCTATATAAATCAAGAATATCTTGATCGTGCCATTTAAGTATCTTGTCATTGGTATTACTATATCTTTGACTGTAGCATGAGTTTACGAATATAATTTAAAGCAAATAATCTTTGTTTAGTCTGAAGCTGAAAAAAAAAGTAAATTTTCAAGTTAAGATAATCTAGAATTGAAACATGAATACTGTGAGAGTGTCTTCACTATATTTGGACAACGAAAACAGAAGAAAGACAAAAGGAGTCACGAAAGCTCTGCATGAATTAGTTACAAACTTGCCGTTCTTGTATCTCGCTGATTTAACTACTCAAAACGAGGAGATATTAATTACAAATAATGTGAAGTCTACAAAATACATTCCAAATAGCCAGCCAATTTTTCAAGGATAACTCCTTCGTTTCATTGTATGCTCACTCTCACACTTTCATCTGTGCATCACTTTTATTCCCTCTCTTTTTTATCGTATTGCACCCTTCTAATAATGGCGATGAAACATTGGTACAACATGTCCCGCTTCAATGAAACATTAGTGACCTATGTGTGACAGAGATGTGAACTAAGCAAACAATCCAATACTATTGTAGTAACACATATTTCAATCGCAGTGGGAAATGTGGTGATTGCAGCTAGATTTGCTAGAATTCGTTGGTTGTTGTTTTGTTTTCCTCAACACAATGTACATGTATGCCCCCAGCTCCGGACGTGAATGCTGGGTGGACTGTCACGCAGTGGGGGAGGCCGTCACAGACATCACTGTGAGCAAGGTCCTCCCAGCTGGCGGGGTGGGCGCTGTCCCTTCAGCCAGATAGTGAGTTCTGCTTGTCTGCTCTTTTCTGCTTTTTTGTACTGCTTTTTTTTTTGTTTGTTGCTTTTTTTTGTTTGGTTGTTGTTGTTGTTGTTGTTGTTGTTGTTGTTGTTGTTGTTGTTGTTGTTGTTGTTGTTGTTGTTGTTGTTGTTGTTGTTGTTGTTAATGATGATGCTGTTTTGGTTTTTGTTTATTTTTTGTTAGTTGTTCTTATTTGTTTGTTGTTGTTACTTTGGTTGTTGTTTTTTGTTGTTGTTTTCTTGGTGTGTTTTTTTTTTAGGGAAGTGTCGGTGTTGTGTTGTTGTTTTTTTATTGGGGTGTTTCTTTACATACTAAGAACCAATGTACTTGTACATGATAACCAAAGAGTAGTAAATCAACGCAAATCCTAAATTTTTTGTTATCCTTACCTATAAACCAGATAAGCTACTTTAAAACAAGTAATGAATCATTGCGCAAACCTGTCCAACCTCTATGCCCATGGCACAGTCCCCCTCAGCTGATGAGCACCGGGAAGTCGGTGTACTGGAAGCTCCAGCCCGACCTGGAGACACTGCCCAGCGACGGCATCACGACCTTCAGGTGCTCCGCCCACAACAGCAACACTGGCCAGGTCGCCGTCAAACTGGTGGACGTCCTGCTGGAGATACCAGGCCGCATCGACAGCGCCAGATCTTCTGTGCTGGTGCAGCCAAATCCTGTAAGATATTATAGCCCTCTATGCTTTTATGTGTTATCTGCATCATGGGTATCACTATTATTATTATTATTATTATTATTATTATTATTATTATTATTATTAAGTGAACATTAAATAAAACAGTTTGGGGTTGAAAATTCCTGTGCGCTGTTAGATTACTTGTGTCCTCACGAAGCCAATATGATGGACTCAGATATATTTCTGATGTACCAGATACAGTTAAGTGTATGTTAAATACGTTAAAAGTATGATTAAACTGTAACCGTCACAGAAAAAAAAAAAAAAACAAGAACAAAACCAATGAAACCTTTGCATAAATAAATGTCAACAAACACGCATTACGTTAGGAGTGAAACATTAAAACGGTAATATTTTATGATATAATTGTCAATTTTCTTGGTTGTTGTTTAAATGTTCGTTAAAGATCATTTACATCTGAAAACTAGTGAAATAACATTCAATTATTACAGTCGAGTTAAGAAAACACACATAAAATCATGCATCACTTTTTAGTAGAATATTCATATACGTAAAAGCGAAAGATTAGCAAAACAAGTAGAGGGACAGAATAAGATAAGAGCAAAGGGTAAAATCACCCAAAAACATTTTTAATATTTAAAAAAAATAGGAATTAGATTTCCCCATTCTTGTTGTTAATTGTTGTTTTGGTGATGATGAAGACGATGATGATGATGATGAATCATCATCATCATCATCATCATCATCATCATCATCATCATCATCATCATCATCATCATCATCATCATCATCATCATCATCATCATCATCATCATCATCATCATCATCATCATCATCATCATCATCATCAATGGATTGCTCTCGAATCAGTTCATCAATGTTCAGAGCTAACATACATAATCTTCACAACCTGTATCAATGCTTTCATCAATCTGATAATAGAAGGAAACGGAGGGTCATGATCCCTGTAACAAATCTGGCACATCTATAGAAAAGTACTCAATCGCTGATTTCAACTATAGCTACTGAACGATCATTATAGTTTACAACAACAAAAAGTTTGAAACCGACGAATAATAAAAAAATACACCCTTAAGCTTTGGTGCAGAAGGTCAGTAGAGACTTATACTACCGAAGGGTGTACTCTGCAAAAGGTCTCGCTGATCCACCACCCGATATATGATATTACATTCAAAAAGCAATGATTAGCAATGTTTTACTTGAAATCAATGTTAAGAAATTGTTTTGGGTTTCATTGCAATATCCTAAGAGTTATTTTTCCTTTCAATTTTAAACTTAGTACAAAAAGGCCTTAATGAATTAGCCCATAACGCGCAGCTCCAAAATGGAATGATTGTCTTGTTATTCTATTTCCCTTTCTTCCTCTAGACCAATTCAAACCAGATAAATATCACCCTCAACTGCGCCATCACTGGGAGGCCGCTACCAAGTGTGTGGTTTTATGACGCAAAAGAAGACCGTTCCATGCGAATTCCGACAGACCCTGATGCGGTCATCCCTGCCGGCGAGAACGAGGGCATAGCCCGAAAGGTCTACACCGTAAGCCCCAGCGAGCTCCGCGAGATCCATGAGAACATCAGCTCGGGCCAGTCTGCTGGCTATGCCTGTGAAATCATTCGATATTTTGCCGAAAACGAAGAAAACAACGCACCCATCTATACCTTTGATTTACCGGATACTGTTTAGTAAAAGAATGCAATGCGGGGTGATAACTCTTGTGAGTGCTTTCATTACTTTAGTGATCAGAAGCTGATTATGATACACCTAGCTTACCGTTTGATTTACCTGCTTGGAAAATTAAATGTTTAGTGAATATTAGCCAAAAATATGAGGTTGTCATTTTTGTGAGCGCGTTGAATACTTGGAAGAACATGATACTTGTACACAACACAGAAATACCCAGTTATACCTTTGATTTATCGTACACTGATAAGTGAACATTAAATAAAAGAGCTTGGGGTTGAAATTCCTGTGAGCTGTTAGATTGCTTGTGTCCTTCTAGTTGTTGTTGTTGCTGCTGCTGTTATGGTTTGATGATATAAGGACGAATCTACGACGACGACGATGATGCTGATACTGATGATGATGCTGATGATGATGATGATGATGATGATGATGATGATGATGATGATGATGATGATGATGATGATGATGATGATGATGATGATGATCAGTTTTTCCGTGTTGGTTTTGTTGTATTTTTGTTGACAATGTTGTTTTCATTGTTGTTTTTGTTGTTGTTGTTCTTTTTCGTTATGTTGTTATCTTGTTTTGATTGTTGTTTTTATTTGGTTTTTACTTTATGAAACAATTTTACAAAATTCGAAATGGGCTTATAATGTGTCGCAAAAATATATTTGTCGATTTGTCGGTCTTTTTTTTTTGCTGTTCAATTTTGTGGTTGTTGGATATTTTTCATATCATTCTCATTATACAACTACTTGTCTCAAGAGTAATATATAACTGTATTTTCTGTTTCAGTGTACATCTGAATTGGTTTTCTGTTTGTTTGTTGTTGTTTTTTGTGGTTTTTTTAAGGGGCGGGTTGTCCCAATGTATTTTGTATGTAAATAAGCTTTTTGAGAGTTCTGTCAAACACCATCTATAAAACATACATTTCCTCTTCCCACATAGGATATTATATTGATTATACACATAATTTTTATTCAGTTGCTTTATGTTTAAAGGGGCGCTACCCGTGTCAATCTATGAAAGAATATATTTCTTTCGAAGAGTAGTCTTCCTTTAATCTTTATTTATGGAGACGGTGGTGACAATTGGATTGGTCAAGTGGTTAAATTTGTTACAAATACCAATTCAATTGTAAAACAGTACAGGGTTTAACGTTCAGAAATTGCTATTATTAGGAATGAAAGTCGAAAACTGGGTTAAAGGTATTTCAGTACAGTACAGTGTTCTGAAAGTAAAAGAATGTAAACAAAAACAAATAGGCAACGGTTAGTATGGTATACTTGACTAAAACTCCAGCTATTTATCCTTTTCTCCTTCGATATAACCCTCCTTGCCCCCCCCCCCCTTCCTCTCTCTCTCTCTCTCTCTCTCTCTCTCTCTCTCTCTCTCTCTCTCTCTCTCTCTCTCTCTCTCCTCTCTCTCTCTGTCTCTTCTCTCTCTATCTCTATCTTTTCTCTTTTCCTCTTTATCTCACTGTCACTCTCTATCTCTCTAAACATATATATATATATCTCTCTTTTTTTCTGTTTATTTCACTATATATTTGTATATACCTCTTTCTCTAGATGCCTTTTTATCTGTCTATCTATTTATCTATGTCCCCAATCTGAGACCGGCTTTAGAAACCTCATATAGTACACCTACCAAGAAGTGGTTACATAAGGCCGACTAAAACCAGCTAAAGAAATGTAAACATTTCCTCATTACCGGAATCACAACCCGCCAGTGTTGTTACAGCGCGTACGTCAAACAAGGCGCTGGTCCAGTTAGTCCATTGTACTTCTTACCCCGGGTCTTCCTTACGTCAACTGCTCAGCGTACCTGGGCTTGTTGGATACAATAATCTAAGCCGGCCCCCTACAGCAGATTGTTTCTCTCATAGGAAGAGACCAATCATTGGTGGGCTGCCACAAACAAACTGGGCAGGGTCGCTGAATGTGCTAATGACTAGGATAGTTAGCAAGTGGCTTCACCCCACAACCCTGTCGTTCACAGGACACTGATATTCCATACAGTACAAGTTATGAGGTATAAGCTCAAGTCACTATTTGTTGCCATTTTGTGTTTTGCTCGTTTTTTGTTGTTTTTTTAATTTGTTTCCATTTTATCAATTTTAGTCCACTTCAAGGTGAAGTGCATAATTATTAATTAGCAAAGGTACATGCGGACGTGGACCGCTAGATCAATATCTCATTGAAAAGCCACCGATGATTCATATTCGAGGAAATAGTCCTTTAAGATAGCGTTGAAGACTTTTTTTTTTAGCTTTGTAAGGAAAAGGGAGAGTGGGGCAGGGGATTAAAAAAACCCAGTAACATCAGCTGGATTTAAATAAAAAGAATGACCTTTTACCGAGTACCCACCTGCTGAGGAGTTTACTAGACACTTTAACTATTTAAGATCTAGTGTAGACTGCGGGAAACTGATTACAATTCTAAATACCCAAATAAGCCTAAACATAAAATTATTTTCTTTTATTTTTTTAAAACGTTTAGAGGGGAAACACTTTTTAAAATCCACAAAGTTCACTTAAGATACATACTATAAATTTAAGTTTTACTTTCAAGTATTTTATTAAATGCCAACTAGTAATGAAACACAATTCTTTAAATTCTTTTTTAAAGTGATGATATGCATAATTTATTTTGCCGAAAAAAAAAAACATGAGATAAATAGTAAGGGTAAAATACCATGAATCTGATGGTGTTGGATGTGCGTGTCACAAAGTATTTTATAGTTCCTTTTTTTCAATTTCCTCAATATGATTGACTTTCTACGTGTAGCGATTTAAAAGTATGAAATTGATCCTGTATCAACGGTGTTTTTTGTGTTGTTGTTTTTTTTACTTTTTCAAGTTTATAGTCTATCCACAAAACTGTTTCACTTAACTAAAGAAAATTTGTAAGTGAATATAATACAACGGGACCCCATAGTGAGATACCTGGGACTTGGCCAGTCACAATCTGCTGACACCGACCCAACCAGTCGGAAGCACGATGCATCGAGATGGGTTCAGATCTTGGACCTCCTGAATCGGACGCCGACGCTTTAGTCCCAGCGCCACCACGCTACGCATTTTTTCAGGGTCTTTTTATTTAAAGTGTTAGTCAAATACGCTTCAGGTTGAAAAGAGTGGCACATCGTTGCTTAAAACAACATTGTTTGTGCCAGAGTATTATGGTGTTAAAAAGAAGAGGTTACTGTAGCTGTTCAGGTGCAACTTTTGGGAGGAGCTCGGCTGTAGGCTTAAACCACGTAAATCTTTATTACCACAGACGTTTCTATTTGCGGTAATATTAACTTTTTTCCACTTTTCATTCAAGGGCGCGTTTACTTTGGTTTCTGCGCTGAAGAGCTGTTCTTTTTCTCGGCCCCTTAGAATTAACTTTGCGCAGGTGCATGTGTGTGTGTGTATGTGTTACACATTTCGTTTCATACCATAAAGACAGATGGCATTAGATATGTTACAATGTATGTGTTATGGTTCCAGAAAATCAAACAGAGGCAGGAACAAAAGAGTCCGTATATCTCTATTTAAACTATTTCAAAATTCATGAAAATGTTATTGAGATGCCTTATTCACCGTTAAATGATGAAAAATGCTTACAAATGAAAATGTATTAGAAAATCTAATCCACATATTTACACATTGTGTGAAGTTCAAATCACTCTATTCATTACGTGCCATTTGTCCTTTTAAATATTTTAATAATCAGAGAAATTAGTAATCTCACAACATTAAACAAAATGTAGTTCCATTATTCTTTAGACATGTTGAATTATTACGGCGACGTTTCCTCAGATATAAAAAGGCTTACAAAACCTCTTTCTGCACCCAAGCTTGACAAACCCCTCAATGATAGTAGGGACGCAATAATCGTCTTTTCTATTAAAATATTCTATAGACCGGTTTGATCTCGCTCCATATTTGTCCATAGAAAGCAATGTTTGATGCAACAGGCGCAGAGTCAATTATTTTTTTTAACACGTACTGTGGTGGTAAAATGATTTCGAATATTTTTATTACGGCAATTTACTTTAAAACTTTCCTTCATTCACAATTTGACAATATATTCCATTCAATTTGAATCTTTAAAGTGTAAAAACGATTAGTGTAACTTTAATTCTTAACATCTTCAAGTATTGAAAAAGGCGTTCAAATTCATGCTTAATTTTTAATGATCACTGTGCTTTTACTGTACAAAAACAGCTTCAGATGCAATCAGGAGAAATATAAGAAATCTTGCAAGTGTTGACATTATGCAATGTGAGTATTTTGAGTAATTTGATCTTTCCAAAAATCCGTATCAAACTTGAATAAATTTTAGCACCCAATGTTAGCCATCAACTAGTTTATATCCACTTTGACGTTCTTTGTTTGAGAAAGGGATGGATGCCATCCTAAGTTAAACTTTCTCTCATTTTGACCTTTTTTCCTGTTAAGAACACAGTCTTGTTTTGGATGCGATGCTGTCACATATTTAAACGTCTCCTAAGTCTAAAAATGCTATACAGTACTACAACGGGACCCCAGAGTGAGATACCTGGGACTCGGCAGTCACAATCTGCTGACACCGACCCAACCAGTCGGAAGCACGATGCATCGAGATGGGTTCAGATCTTGGACCTCCTGAATCGGACGCCGACGCTTTAGTCCCAGCGCCACCACGCTACGCATTTTTTCGGGTCTTTTTATTTAAAGTGTTAGTCAAATACGCTTCAGGTTGAAAAGAATGGCACATCGTTGCTTAAAACAACATTGTTTGTGCCAGAGTATTATGGTGTTAAAAAGAAGAGGTTACTGTAGCTGTTCAGGTGCAACTTTTGGGAGGAGCTCGGCTGTAGGCTCGAACCACGTAAAGCTTTATTACCACAGACGTTTGTATTTGCGGTAATATTAACTTTTTTCCACTTTTCATTCAAGGGCGCGTTTACTTAGGTTTCTGCGCTGAAGAGCTGTTCTTTTTCTCGGCCCCTTAGAATTAACTTTGCGCAGGTGCAGATTCATCGGCCAGTGAATACCAGTGCAGTGCATCATAAAAATTCCTGATATCGTTTGTAATCTATTATTTGGTATTAAAAAGGCAAAATCGCAACATAATAATAAAAAAAAAAAGAATCCGCACAGGAGCAATATTCTACTGTTTTATGTCTGTGGTGAAGTATAATTAAAGTGTAGGAAAGGCCGTGGTTGTTGGTGATGAATAATTATTATGATTAAGCATGTCAGAAGTTTACTAACACTGTTTTTATTTTTTAGAGCGAGCGTTGAAGTTTTCTGGACTAGAATAGTGATACATCTACTTTCTTGCCGTCTTATTTTGGATGTTTCATTTTTGTCGCAGCAGGAACTGTTTGATGCTATGATTTTATGGAGCGCAGTGGGAAGAAGGTAACGATTAAAGTGATAGAAATGGAAAAGTATCCGGTGAGTTAAAAGAGAAGCGTTCATTGATCATTTAAACAGTTATTGCATTACACTTGATCACCTTCTTGTCCTAAATCTCCCTAATCTTCTTTCCTAATTAAATAATGAACAGAAATACATGCATAATACGGCTCGGTGTGTCATTCCAGCGTAATCTCACGATAGCTCTAGCTAGAGAGATTGTTTTTAATTCAATAAAGGTGGGAAATTACAGTTTTGGCAATAGTTAAGTGGCGGTGGCCCTGAGGTAGAACATCGGCTTCCGACGCAGGAGGTTCGTGGTTCGAGTCCTGGCAATTTCGCTCCCTACTGGTTGGGTCGGTGTCAGTTTAATGTGACCGGTTAAGACAGAAGTCATGGTATCCCCGCCCTCTCTCGTGTTTGGCAGCACAAAAGATTATCAGATGTTATTCTTGGGGCCCGTCCACAATATAGCCTATATATTGATGATGTTGGACGTTAAATCAACTCAACTCTACCATCAGGGATAAGATCTAAATTTGCGTTTTTATAATCAGCAAGACAAAAGAAGAAAAACTTTCTCTCAAAGATATTACTAGATTAGATTTTGTTTTGTTTTGTTGTCTTTGTGAAAACCAGTAGAATTAAATAGTGAAAATTTAACTTGCTATTATTCTTTAGATTGCTTGGCTACTTCAGTCTCATTTTTCCAACTTTGCACATGGGGTATAATGGCTTGACACAAACAACAGCAAATCAAATCGTAACTCATCATTTCTGGGTCGGTGAACACGCGCCTGAGTGAAATACCCACAATATTTTACGATTCTCCGTGTTCCTGTCGTGAAAATCGCAAAACTGTTGTGTAGCATCGTCTACTCGGTAACAATCAAGAACTTTAGTCGTGCTATGGTGTTTTACATACTTCAAATCGAGGTTTACATTGCCACTCCTTAAGTATTACATGAGAAGAGTAGTTTAGTTGGTTTAACGTCCAACGTCAACATAATATAGGCTATGTTGTGGATGGGCTTTAAGACTGACGTCTAATAATTTTATGTGCTGCCAAACACGAGACAGGGTGGGGATACGATGACTTCTGGCTCAGCCGATCACATAAAACTGACACCGACCCAACCAGTAGACGAGCCAAATCGCCAGGGCTCGAACCACGGACCTCCTGCGTCGGAAGCCGATGTTCTACGCCAAGCCTACAGCGCCCTCTTTTATGTGAGAGGAAATTTCTTCGGTGCCTTCCCAATGATTTAGATTTTGGTGCCAAGCCTTGTCCACCAGGCTACGGTCATCACTTTGAGAGAGCAGTGTCATCTAAATAAATGATATTGACTAAGGCAAAATAGCCTTTTCCCGCAGTTTAAAACTGTTTTAATCCATAGCATAACAAGCATTGCCACTCTCAACATAAATAACGCAGCATAGGTAAACTACATAAATCATATCCAGCTTGCATTCCACGCTAACTCCTCTCCAAAACAACGTATGACAAAAATAACACTTGTTTCGAAAACTGGTATGTTCCTTGGTCCATGAAATAAGAAGGTGTTTAAGAGGGTATTCCGTTCACTCCACACAGTGAAGTGAAGTATCAGTTTACCCGTTACCATATAACAGAATCCAGTTCCCCGATCTCGAGCCTAGATAGCTTTGTTCGGCAAGCACGGCCTGACAAAGCCGGTAGATCTACGTGAAGGATGTGGCCTCGCTCTGCGGCTCTGTATGAATGCACAACTTGGCATAGCGCTGGAGAGCGGTGCATCTTGATGGCCAGAGTCTGCCTGTTTGTTGACACTCGTTGCTTGGGGGCAGTGGAGCAAAAACTTCTTTTCTTCTGCTCTGTCGCAATAATTATAATTATTTCTAAATTTAATAGCGAGATAAAGTTATCGTATATCTATATCTTTCGAAACATGTGAAGGGTACAAAGGAAAAACTAGATCAACTGACATGCAAATCTCCTATTATCAAAGAAAAGTGGTCTCCCTTATGATGGAACATGATTAAGTTAAAGATTACGAAAAGTTATTTCTTCAAAACCACAAATCAGTAAATAAAAAATAATGTGGAGAATGCTTTGTGCCTGGTTTTCCATTGAGTCATGTGTTTCTTTCACACAGTATCTGAGCTATGGCTTAGTTTGCACCATTTTTATTTTATACAATGTTCTTCCCGCAGGCCTATGCATTCACCGCGGAGATGGAAATTGGTCCCCATAATGATTTTAATGCGTGCTCATGCAAATTATTTATAGATAGAGTTGGGAATACATTCTTTGATTAACAGGGGTAAGAGATTATTTCCAGACACCCAAAAAGGTCACACTCGTGCAATTCTTTCTTTGCCTAAGAGGCATTGTTGATCAATCAAACTAAAAATTATAACAGTTATGTCGTCAGTAATGGTTTCAAAATAGTATGTGGATAACAAAAAATGTATCTACACTGAAACATTATGGCAACGCTGTGAACAATTTGTATCCCGCTTGTAAAAGCCCACTCCCAGTATTCCATAAACTCGATAAGGTCATTTGTTTACTGCTGTGAAAAGGGATCATAGCGCCGCTCGCTGGTTGATAGCACGGCACCGCAGCACACACTTGCTACCGATAAGGCGAAGGAATACAACATCAAACGGGATTATCCGGATCCGGTCAGGGGACAATATCGAGAGATAAAATTCATGGCGTGAACGGCGAATACAGTTTGAGGTCTTTATCGTCTAAATGTCATGTTTATATAAAGAATTTTCTATGTTGAGAGATTATGGAATATAATATTTCCTGTAACTCGAGTATATTTGGTTGTTTTTAAGAGAGCACGAGCAGTATAGGCAGTGCTGCATGATTATAAGAACATTGTAGTGGTTGTAGATGTTTTTCACTTGCGGAATTTCGAAATTGTAGTACATGTAACATTAGCAATTATGTGAAAGTATTTTTCATTGCTGTAGTAGTCGTAGTTGTAATGATCGAAAACGTGTCATCGTTTGTCTCATTTCATCTTCCGGCGTATCGTACTTGGTATCGCTTGTGAAATAAAGTGAAAACCTAGAATTACCACTTCCACATTTTGTAATACACATAGAAAAGATCGAAAACTGAATATTTTACGTTTCCCAGCTTGTTGATTGGGCTTAGGTAAAATTTGGATTGTTCAAATAGATTACTCAATTCTCTCTGTTTCTTTCCTATGCCCCTTGTCACCTTTTATGTAGGTTTTTCCCGTTTCTCATCTTCTCTTAGATCGGTGTTTATACATTCCATGCTGCTTAACTCTGTTTAGAATTGTGCTTCTCTCAACCCTTTTGAAACGGCAAAGACAGTGTTGCCATCACAGCAAAGATTGATTTTTCCCCTCATTACTAAAGTAACAACATTGAGGAAGCGGACTCTTGGTGTTGACAACGCAAACAAAGTTCTTGGCACTTGCCTGCTCTAAAAAGGTTCGCCTGAAATTAAAACTTAGTTGTACTAGGATATTGTTTGTAAAATTGTTGCTACGAGGGTTGTGCACCTAGTTCTACAAGACAACCTTTATATTAAGTGCATATCTCAAAAAAAAATTTTTTTCCGTCTCCCCATCTGTCTTCAATTTCTTATATTTTTTAAAAATCAAATTTGCACACAGGAGTTTGAGAGAAATTAAAACTAATTTGGAAAGATCAGGCGAAAATGAAATGTTCAAATAAACATTCAGTAAAAGTATTGCCATTTCTTAGAGATAAAACATCTTAAATAGTAAAATTGGTTCTTCCAATTAATTCAAAACCGTTTTAATTCTCTTGTTTTCTTTGTTTATTCATCAGTGACTGCAAATAATGGAAGAAGAAATAAAAAACAAGATTGCAAAAACGAAGTCCCAAACGTCTTTGAGAAAGCGTCTACAATTTATGAAAAGTATATACAAAGAGTACCGCAGCAAAACCGAAATAAAAACACAGTGGCAGATCACTGAGGCAAAAGATTTTAACGGTCAACGTCCGACTGAACGACAATCATTTAACGGGAGGAAATATAATCAATGGGACTGTTTATGTTTGCCCATAATTGATAAATCGATTCCAAGAAAACCGATGGTTTTAGATACGGAACATTAAACATTAAACAACCGTTCACTGCTTGCAGAAAATTAATTGGGACGATTGGGTAAAAAAAAAGCACAGAGATAAAATTGATTGTATGATAGAAAAGGAATAGAGAAGAGATAGAACAAAAGAGAGAGATAAAGAGAGAGAGAAGGAGTTGGGAGAAAAAGAAACATCACAGCAGTGAAACGTTTCAAGAGCACAAATCCTTGCTGACGTTTACTACTAGATCATGCTTTGAATCAGCCGTTTCATTATTGCTTAATCTGTTTCTCATTCCATTAGTCCTTTAATTGTGCATAATTTTTCATTAAGGGCGATTATACGTCATATAATTACTTTAATGTGAGTAATTGTTTCAGGTTGGTTGGTTTGTTGTTGTTTTTTTAATTGAAGAGGAGACTGTTTTAACGGCATATTGAATTCCTCGATGCGAGGACCAAAATGCATTTAACTTTAAGTACCAAAATAATGTTGTATACAATTTAAAATTGAATAGCAGTTAGAATACAATCCCTCGTTCCGGTATTCTTTCTTCGCACGTAAATGTCAGTGAAAAGTTACATTAATTTTGCTATGCAACTTGTTGAAAACCCTATACCATGTGTGTATATCTCAGACTTTTGGATATTAACATGATTACATTATTATGTCAAAGTAAGACTGTTTCAATTTTTAAAGATGAAAATCATCCTCTTTATTGCTAGTTAAGTTTTCTGAGTGATTGTAGAGGCCTAGGTTCTTACAATGTAGACTTCAAAGGTAAAAAAAAATTATTTTCTGCCTAGCGCAATGAAACTCTTGTAAACAGGTAAATCAATTTCAGACCAAATTGCTTTTCAAGCTATTATTATTATTATTATTATTATTATTATTATTATTATTATTATTATTATTATTATTATTATTATTATTATTATTATTATTATTA
>RQTK01000865.1:140111-195910 GCA_003991915.1 Elysia chlorotica
CTCCTACTACTACTACTACTACTACTACTACTACTACTACTACTACTACGACTACTACTACTACTACTACTACTACTCTTCTTATTATTATTATTTTATTTTTATTTTTATTTTTTTATTTATTACTTTTTTGATGTTTTTAGGAGTGTGGATATTTGTAATTAATTATGTTATAACTGTCTATACTGTTTTGTTTTCTGCATTCATGGACCATCAAATGTGCCTTTAAAGGACAAATAAAGTTATATAGGTATTATCTTATCTTATCTTTAGCTTGTTTATGTACAGGCATCTCTGAGGCGCATTATTGTATTACAAAGAAACCAACACTTACAGCAAAACTGATTTTCTCTGTAAAGTGCGCTAAATATGTTAAATGGAAACCATTATCACTTTGCTCAGGGTAGTGCAATGGTTGTATTTGAAATATACACACGATTTAATTTAAAAAGATTTTCCTTTGTGCTGGAACCCCAGTGTTTTAGCTGATTAATTTTTTTCTGGAAAGTAGGGCGTTTCTTTTTTTGTTAATGTTTGCTGTTTATCCAAATAAACAAATGACGATTTTGTCATGGCCAACATAAAACTGTAGAAGAAAGTTTGTCTCAAAATTCAACCTTTAATAAATCGTGGGTGTTTTAAGGGGATCTTTTCATGAAAATGATTCTCGTGATAATAATTTTTTCTTCTATTTCCCTATTTAAATCTACCTTTCACATTTTTTCTCTTGCAAGCAACATTGGCAAAAAATGCGAATATAGCATGAATTATACAATGTATGTATTATCTTGAACAGTAAGCTCCCCATATATTCCGCTGTTGCCGTGTTTGTTTGCAGGACAAACACCTAGAATCTCTCAACGGTGCATGGACAAGCCTTGCCCCAGGCTTACCCCCCACAAGACAAATACTTAAACAAGACGAAACAGCATTTGAAAAAACAAGTATTTGACTTTATCGAGACGCGAAGGCGGTTTCGGAATATAAAAAAAATAAATAGGTTATACTGAATGCGTAGTTCTCTTGACTTGATCTTGTTGACATTAAAAATATTTGCTGCATGTTCACCTACTAGACTCACTGCTGCATTTGCTAGTAGGTTTTGCCTCTGGTATATGATAGGAATATTGAACTCATCATTCTGATGATAAAAGTGTGGTTTATGTACTCCTCAAGCTCGAACTCGGATTATGGCATATATTTTTTTATCACCTCGTCATAGTTATTGAAAAAAATAATTACTTTAAATAATGTATTTTGTGTAAGCTATGCTTTCATACTGTTTAGAGGGGGGGAGGGGAGGGGATGGGGTGGGGCGAACTGGCTCAAGTGGTAGAGCGTTGGTCTCCATATTGGAAGGTCTGCGGCTCGAAGCCCATGATTGATTAAAAATTTAATTGTCCAATTTCGCCATCTACTGGTTGGGTCGCGGTTTGTGTAATGTGGCTGGCTGAGACAGAAGTCACCAACGCTCTCGCTGGTGTGTGACAGCATGTAAAATTGTCAGAAGTCAATTTTGGGCCCCGTCCGTAATATAGCCTATGTATTGCTGACGTTGAACGTTAAGTGACAAAACAAAAGACATAGAAAAGCTTAAGTGCTAAAAATCAAAGTACAGAAAAGTTTTAAGATTTAGTCAAGAATGTCTGCATATTAATCGACTTATCGTCGCAGAGCTGATGCTGGAATGGCAGCCACGAAGAATTAAGATATCTATTAAGCCCACCAAGGGTAAGACAAGGGCTATACAATCTCCAATACCACAATTTTATGACTAGCACTTAATTGTAGAAATTTAAAATTAGACATATGTGGGACCCACTTCAACCTCCTATGTGGCCTTTCAAATATTTGTATGTAAAAGGGGTTGAAATGTCAAACTATATTGTAGCCATTAGTTTAATGTGAGAGCCACCAAAGGATGTCGTGCCGGCAGCCATGAAAACCAAACTGAAAGAGCGCTGGGAAGTGAAGTTTCTTATCACGGTGGTCATTTTTATTACGGAGGGCACAATCACGAAAGCCCCATCGTATTCAGATCATAAAAGGCTTATTAATAAAAAAAATAATTCAGCGATTATTTCGTATGGGGGTCACCAGTTGCCAATTCATTGACGGTTATCATCCAGTAGGTTCCAGGTGATGGTAAAATGTCGTGTGACAAGTATCGTTGTAATATAACTATATGTATGGAAGTCACAGGGAACGTAGACATCAATGATTTGACAATCTATGGAAGGTGGTATTCCATGTCCATGTAACAAATCTTGTTTTGCTGAGTTATAGAAATTCAATCTATCAGATATTTTGTGGGCATCATCAAAGTGCCAAGAGGAGGGTCAGATTTCATATGGAGGCCATACCAGGTATCATGCTAACATCGTTTTGTTTACAGGTTCACGACAAGATTGACACTATGTGACATTTATTGTTGTTTAAGAGCTATCCAAGTGTCAGACAGAATGTTCCGATCATAACGCCATACGCATCACCGCGAACAGGGCACGTTTTGTTATCATCTTAGCTAGAATAGGTTCAGGCTTACGGGTCTTCACTGATATTACATTAATCATCATTTGAGTGTACTTTAAATTTCTAACTTTTAACAATAATTATGATTGGTTGCTGTTGTTTTTTTTTCATACACTGAACCGTTTTAGGATATTAGAAAATAAAGGAGGCCAAAGTGTAGTTTAGTTTAGTTTCTTTAAATTTCTAACTTTTAACAATATGATTGGTTGCTGTTGTTTTTTTTTCATACACTGAACCGTTTTAGGATATTAGAAAATAAAGGAGGCCAAAGTGTAGTTTAGTTTAGTTTAAACCTCTTGATTCCCTGTGGAACATAGGGCCGCAGCAAATCTCCACCACCGAACTCGGTTCTGGCTAGTCCTCTTCAGCTCTGCCCATGTGGTACCAGCAGCTTTTATCTCTACGCCGGTGCTTCGCCGCCAAGTCTGCTTCGGACTTCCCACATTGTGTTTACCTTTGGGGTTCCACTCCAGGGCTTGCCTTGTGATGTGGGATACAGGCTTTCGAAGTGTTTGGCCTATACAGCCTCATTTGCGCTTTCTTACCTCTGTCTCGGTGGGGTTTTGCATCGTTCTGCCCCAAAGTTCTTTTTTCGTGGTAACTTCAGACCACCTAACGCTGAGGATGTTTCTGTGGCATCTGTTGGTGACTGATAGCAGTTTATGGCTGTTGGTCTTGGAAACGCACCATGTTTCTGAGCCGTGACCGACTTCACGTTGGTATTGAAGATCTAGATCTTGTTTCGGACCGACAGGGCTCCAGATCGGTCTTAGGGTATTGAAAGTCAAGATCCTCCAGCTGCCTCATGTAGGTTCACTGGATACCAGTCCTCTTCCCAAAGAGTGAAACCTTGCCGCAGGTTGGGAGGCTTGCGCGTCTCAATGACCTCTAGAGCTATGTTGGCTGGAGATTCGTCTCCTGGTAGGGTCACCCAAGCCAGACAGATTCAAAGGTAGAGACCAGACTAAGAGCACTCACTGGACCTCCAGGTTGGGGTTTGAGCATGGGGCCAACAACCCCCTCTCGTTAAAAAAAATCCCACAGTAACAGAAACCGCAACAGATATCCACAAAAACTGCTTGGTTGAGGAAGAGTCCTCTCCTGTAGAGCTCATGGCGTAAACGGGTGAAAGTCCTAGGCCAAAGTGTAAACTGAGAATAATTATTATTAGTTAAACATTTTTTACTAGATTTTAGCTGTTGGTGGGTTTTAGCGAATAATTATATCAGCTTGATGAACATAACTGTGCAAACTATTTTTAGAACGTGACATCGTGATCCCATGCTTATGAATACCTCTAACCGCCATATGCTTGTCCTCTCTCCTCCCCGCCATATTTGAATGCCCCGTAAGTTGCCTGGTGGCCATGCGATCCATGTCTTCGCGGGGCACTGAAAGCAAACACTTCATAATTTATAGCGCACTTCAGTCCATATATCACCCCTATCTTCCTTAGCCTGCTCTGCCATTCCTCCATGCCCACCCTTACACGCCTACATACCTCCCTTCGTAGGTCTTATCTTATAGTACCTGAGAGAGTCTCTTTACACAATACAATTCCGATACAATCGATAAGTGAGCTTTCCAAAGGTCCTACGAGGCAGGTTATCCTTGCTTGTCTGAGTGTCCTTAGCCATAGTGGTTTGGCCGCCTTGATAATCACTCGCTCTAAGTAAAGACATACACATTTGCACATAATTCAAAACAAACGGCTACAATGCAGTATACTTTCAACAAAGGCTGTTGCCTACAATAAAAAATTGTTAATTTTTTAATCATTAGATCAGCTCATGTTTTTGTCAAAAAATTGAATTTTGTTTCTTGAACTATCTACATTTTAAAATGTGTTTGTTTTAGAATCAATTTTCAAACTGAGAGCTATAAGCATGGAACATGAGGAAACAAAAAAAAAGAAAAGAAAAGTATACAGCATGTGCGAAGTATAACATAATATGTAGCTACTTGTCAATTCCCCTCCCCCTCCCCCCCCCCTAAATCCCCGTAAAAACACTTGGACGAAATGGACTGAAAGAAAACAATAAATTCCCAGCCAGTGTAGCATCCTGGTAGGAAAGAATGATGCCCTCAGTCTGAAACAAGCAGAATCTTGGCTTTTGGTCGTTTTTTACTCAAAAATGATTGAAGCAGATTACAAACAACCTGGCAACAGCAGAAATCAGGTATTTGGTTGTCTGATCACATAGTGCTTACTCACACAATCCTGTTAATACACTTGGAACAGCAGTTTTGATGCAGTAGGCAACCTTGGTGTCGTTAAGGGAGGTACCATAACTGTTTCTCCCTCCGTTAGTTTCTTCCTATCAAATTTGAGATTTAAGCCGATGTTTCATTGAAAAAGATAAAATTGAGAAAAATAGATTCGAAGCTTGAATTTCTTTGGATCTAGAAATAGTTTAGACTTCCGAAACGAATAATATCTGTACAAATCTAATTTTCCACTACCTAAGTATTAGTAAAGTGTCTTTTTGTTCAAGCATACATATAGTTTGTACGTGCCTTGATTCAAATCATATAAATCACTTAAAAGCAGTAAAAGGCATTAAATGGTCGCAGGGACCCAAATCCCATGATGTGCCTAGTAATGTTTTTTCTTTATATCATATTTTCCTTTATTTAATTGTGTCTATTGTATGTTTAGGGGTGGGGGTGGTCCTGGGGTAGAACATCGGCTTCCGACGCAAAAGGTCCAGATTCGAGCTCTGCCGATTGCGCTCACTACTGGTTGGGTCGGTGTCAGTATAATAGGAGCGGCTGAGACAAGAGTTATGGCATCCCCGCCCTGTCTCGTGTGTGGCAGCACATACAATTATCAGACGTAAGTCTAGGGGCCCGTCCACAGTATAGCCTATATAGTGCTGATGTTGGACGTTAAACCAATTCAACAACAACTCAACAACAGTATGTTTAGTGGCGATGGCGTCCGAACAGATTTGAATTAGACGACAACGGTTCTATAGAAGACGCTTCTGCGAGGACTGTGAATCAGTCTTGCTTCAAACCTCAAGAGGGGGAGAGGGAATCATGGCACGGTCTTCTTTTATCCGTACCTTAGCAGGGTTGCACGGTGGTCGAGAATTCTAGAACATAAAGAAAATGAAAGGAGACTGGCGTGTAAAGAAATATAAGTGGTTGTAAAGTGTTCATTGAAAAAATATGTAGAGCTGCCGGTGGTTTGAAGCAACCCTAGAGCCAAGGAAACCTGAACTGCTACATCAACATTTACAACTCTGCCCTGAAAGACTTAAGGTTGGCTGTTCCTGATTTTGCCAATACGAAACCAGGAACAGAGTGTTGTGCTGGCGAAAAAGTATCAGGGCTAAAATATCCTAATTAAGATTCTGAAGATTACACTGGGACAATTTGCTGCAGTGAGTTATTTAATGCTTATAACCCACGTTTAAACGTTCTCTAAAGGTGTTTTTATTCTTATGTATTCTTTATATAATTATGCACTTTGTATTTCTCTTAGGGCAAAAGACAAAGTAAATGGTGTGTTATGCCCCTGTTAAAAGAATAAACGTGACATTTAATTAGGTATAAACAGATGCTTTAGTTTGGGTTTTCCTTTTGTTTTCCATTGTTTATAATCTTATTTTTATGTTTGCTGCAGATTTAGATAGATGACAAGGGTGGTTTCACCATTCGAGGAAGATAGTAAGCAACGCTGCACGTGTGTGTTAAAAGGAAAATATCCGTATATTTGATGACCTGTATAATTATATGTGGAGTGTTAATGGTGCACATAATAAAGAAACAATTCAAATAACTCGATTCAGAAATTTGGATAGTTAGAGATTGCGAGAAAACAAAACATAATAAAAAGAGTACAAAACCAAGATAAGTGACACCGAGAGACACTTGAAAGGAAAAGAAACAGTAGAGAGGAGAGAGAGAGAGGAGAATTAGGAAAGGAATCAAGACCAAAATCTAGAGGAAAATTTCTGCTGTCTCCTATTTTTGTTGATAGTGCTATTGCATCTTGTCAAAAAATGTGGAAAGCTTCCCTCATCCGGCTTTGATCCTGATCATTTGAGGGGAACCTGAAACAAGGAACACACAGGCGAGGGGATCTGCGGATTCCCTTTATGGCCATGTTTGAGCATGCCGGGCGGTGCTGAGCGACTCTCGGGCCAACCTGTTTGGCCTAGGAGAGAGCAAGCTGGCAAGGTGGCAAGCTGCACGGCAAACACAGAGCTGTCAACCCACTCAGCTCACACGTTAGACAGATTTCTCTCAAAATGTAGTTTTAAAAAAATACATATAAATACGCTTATTGGGCAAGGTTGGCGGGTCTGAACACAGGAATCGGCCTTGTTGACACACGAGACTTGTGGAGCGCACCGCAGTCTGTCGAGTCAACCCTCTCCACATAAAAGTTAGATCTAGCTTGTCTCCCTTTTCTGTGGCTCTGAGTCTCCTTGCCTGACACTGTCTGTCCTCAGCCATGGTTCGATCGCGTCCAATACTTCCGCAGGAAGACTTCTTGGCTCAACTCTTCACATTAAGAGATCACCTTTATTCTGTCTATCGAAAATAATGAACTTCTTTTCTAAAAAAAATGTATACACAATGAGTGACTCATTCAGCCCTGCTTCATAGTTTATTGTTTTACGAGTACAATGTGTGTGCTGTGGTTTTGGGTTGTTTTCTTATTATTGTTGTTTATTTGTGTGTGTGTGTGGGGGGGGGTGTTGTTCTTTTTTGCCTAATTAAAATGGAGTTACCGAAACAAATTTTAAAAAAAGAACGATAAGAAAGATAGCAACTTGTACTTCAAATCTGTCCTGGGTGTGTGTGTGTGTTTGTTTGTTTGTTTGTTTGTAAATTTGTTTTTTGTTGTTTTTTGTTGTTTTTTTTTTTTTTGGGGGGGGGTTAGGGTTAGGTAATATACAAAAAAAATGCCAATGCCGCATACACTTCATGAGCTCAATAAAGATATTCACTATTTCCTTACACTACCGAAAGAATGAAATAGGCCTACGTCTTTTGTGAGTTAATTAATAACTAAGTGTATTAATTTTTCACCCATGTTTTATAATCGATAATTAGCTAAGAACTGGGTGTGTGTTTTTCTCTTCACATTTATTTTTAAGATACTTTCTAATTTGAACCAAGTCTTTAGGCAACCCTATTATGCTTTCTGCGCTTCTAATTTTCGTATCATGTAGATAATAGCTGCCAATATTAAATATTTGTGTTCCTTTTTCGTACGCATTGTAAATGTCGAGGACGTCAGCAGCGCAGTCACGATTATCCCACTGGGACCGTGTGGCATGTACCGCAATCACTGGGTAGATTGAGGACCCAGAGCCAGCGGAAAAGCAGGGCGCGTAGTCGTGCAGCGACAAACCGTTGTGATTGGACACGCCCCCCTCTCTCTCTCTCTCCCCTTTCCTCTCCCGCTACGACGCGTCACCGCCAACTTCGCGATCGCTGGACCCACAGTGGTTGACACTGTGTGCTTCGAGCCACCGACGCACACACACAACTGTCTGGTGGTAAACCAAGACTTTAGAGTTCATGACATACACACCCACACACACATAGAGCTACCCCACAAACAGTTTCGTGTGTACAAAATGCCTGTACGATATACTCACACGATGTACTGAAGGTTGGCAGCCATTATGATACGCAGGTAAATGTGCCACGGGTGCGGCGGTGCGCTCAAAAAGCCCCAAGCCACCCTCTTGTCTCTCTAGCCTAGTGCGTTATTTTAACTTGGAAGTGGGCGAGTACGACAGTGCGACGTGAACAGCCATTCACTTTTACTTCAGGTTTTAATCGTAACTCGCGAAAGTAGTGGTTCTCTTCGTTCATAAAGGAATGTTATCACCGTTTTCAAACAGGGTATTGATTTTATTTAAAACATTTCCTGTTATTTTATTTCTTCATGTGGATTGATATTTTGATCGTTTCATTTAGTTATCTGCAAGTGTGATGTGATCATTTTTAATTCCGATACTGGATTAAAGCTGCAAAACAAGGTGCAGAGATCGCTAGTGATCAGGTGAAGTCTATAGATCTAGATCGAATTTAGATCTAGAATATAGATCTAGCTAGATTGATATAATTTAGGCCCCTTTTATGTGCTTCATGCATTTGTTGTTGTTGTTATTCACTAGGTCTGATCTATTTAAGATATCGTCACCACGATTGCTTTAGTGTTTTAGAAATGAGATAAGACAGTGTTATATAACTGAGGTGACGATGTGCATCAATCATTTATGAATCTATTCATATTGGTTTACTATCATTATACAATTTAACATAGTTTTAATGTTTGATCTTACATTTTTAATAGACCTAATCTCATATAAACATCTAGATCGTTATGTTAATTCTTGTTCGTGTTCTTCTTAGAAATTGCAGTACAGTTAAGTAGGTAGGCCCTATAGATCATCAGCAGTAGCAGTAGTAGCTAGTAGGGACCTACCAGTAGCATCAGCTGCATCAGTAGTAGTAGTAGTAGTAGTAGTAGTAGTAGTAGTAGTAGTAGTAGTAGTAGTAGTAGTAGTAGTAGTAGTAGTAGTAGTAGTAGTAGTAGTAGTAGTAGTAGTAGTAGTAGTAGTAGTAGTAGTAGTAGTAGTAGTAGTAGTACAGGGTAGGCCAAATACATGTGGTAAGGTACCGCTAGAATTGCCATTACTTGTACTTATACACCAATTATCTACAATGTATTACTACATGTACTAAGATACGGTCCATAAAACAGTGTACCTGGTTGGCTATAGTCTGTTATACCCCCTCCCTCGTTTCTTTCGTCGTCGTCGTCCTCGTCCTCATTTGGTTCTCCTTCCTATCATTATTGCTATTATTATTATTATTATTATTATTATTATTATTATTATTATTATTATTATTATTATTATTATTATTATTATTATTATTATTACTATTATTGTTTTTCTTATTGCCACTGTCGATTTTCTCTGTTTATTTCTCTCCCCCTCCTTCTCGTCTCGTTTCTCTCTGTACAGTATATATATCTCTCTCGTTCCCTCCCATCTCTACCATTGTCTCTCACATATATTTCCCTATAACATTCAGTATATTAAAGTCTTTTTTTTTCTTTCGGATCATTTGAATAATTCGCGATAAATGTCACCAAAATAATGATATAAAGATTACTGATATCGACAAATTGTTTTTACATGCAAGCTAGTCAAACTTGTTCGTTTCTCATTTCTTTCCCTGACTGATCATAATATCATTCTGCTATGAAATTATGGGCTAGCTGATTGCATTCATAAAACAGACACTTGGTGGCGTTTGCATAACTAAGCTACATATTTAAATAATAAAATTGAGATACACGTAACGCCATCAATTATTTAAAAAAAAACACGGGGTACCACTTTGGTTATTTTACATTGTTATTGTTATTGTTTTTTGTTTTTTAAAGCTGTTTTATGTGTTTTTGTTTGTTATTTTTTGGTTTGGGGGAGGGGGGGGCAAATACAGAAAAGTTAACAAAGAAGCATAATATAAGTGAAATTGTAGAACATATAATTAATCCCAACAATATTTTGAATGTTTCAAAACTTGATGCAAGTCTTCGCTCGCAATATATTAACCACCCCTATATCACGATACGCCCTGCTTCAGGTGGCGACTAAAACACTTCATATTTTAGGGTCGTCGAGGCGTTTATAAAGTGATCCTCCTCTCTCTTTCAATTTCACGCTGTGCAGGATTTTAGTTTTCGCAATGAACTACTCAAGATTTTTGTTCTTTTTTTTAAACCTTTCAAGCTATTTATGTATTATTAGAGTCTAAAGTCAAACTGTAAGAGCGTCCATTGTTGAGCCGTGAGTTGTGAGTGGTTGAGTGCTTGCAGAACTTTAGTCACCAAAGCGCCTCCGGTCCTAATTAGCAATACTCCAGCAGACCAAACTTCACAACGTCTCGATAGCGGAGCCACTCCCAGCCCTGCTCCTCCTCCTTCAGTGTTTTCCCTCATGGGACGTAGAACTCAGTGCTGTACAGGCCTGACTCCCTGGAGGCGACCCTCCGTTTATCCAGGCTCCGCTACAGGTAATCTCGGGAGACTTGTTGACTTTGGGATTTGAACGTTGGGCGCATGCAACCACGGCTCCTGTGGAGAAATTTCGGATTCCTGGCTTTAATGCTGCCTAGTTCAACAAAGGAAAGGTCAGGACGGGGCCAAATGTAGCGTTTTAGTAGAGTTGGTTTAACCCAGCGTTGAAACAAGAGCAAGTCTGGTGGGGAGGGGTTAAAAGAGATCTTGGCACGATAGGCTATGAAGTAAGACAAAAATTACAAAGACAAGTTGAAGTGCTATCTTAAACATACAAAACATGAATGTTTAATGTGTTGTTGTTTTTATACTGGATATCGTCGTATATCGCTCATCACACTTGTATTAGATGCAAAACATGGAACTATGGATCGTGTATGAAGAGTGAAAAAAATGTCTCTATAGCATTCAGCATTTTTTTAACGATATTGTATATCCCAAGCTTCCACATTCAGTTCTGGTGCATCCGCCCCTCCCTTTTTTAATACCGACCTGTCTAAATTAATTACCCATTTAGATTGTCAATGAAGCAGAGGTATTTTTGCTGGAATCAAGAAACACTTATCTTTTCCTGCCGTTAAAAAGTTTGGCATCTAAAATGGAGTTTTCTTTACCGACATGCCTAAGATACTTGATTAAATAATGAGGACTGAAGATGCCAATAATTAAGATAAAGGTTCACCCAGTATTTAATATATATTTATAAAGTCAGTACTAACCCCACTCGTTTCCTTATCTGATTTGTTGTTAGAATGGATGTTTTCAGGTTTTTCAGTCAATAGTATACATTATAGTTTGTAATTACTACTACTACTATTACTACCACCACCACCACTACTACTACTACTACTACTACTACTACTACTACTAATAATAATAATAATAATAATAATAATAATAATAATAATAATAATAATAATAATAATAATAATAATAATAATAATAATAATAATAATAATAATAATAATAACAAATTAATAACAACAACAATAATAATATTGATAATGTTAACAACATACAGCAACAACAACCGTATTCGATGACAGTAAACATGTTTCTGAAGTTTACATAAAATGCCGGGGAAGCTTGACTTGTACAAAAATAAATGACTTTGATATCAGCGATGTCCGTGCATTGCCGTCCTGTTATCTGTGTGCACCAGGCAGTGCGTGGTTGGTCAGTCCGGCATGTGAGATGGTCAAACTTAGCGAAGGCCACTGAGATAATTGATAAGAGGTCATGTTCGTTTAGTAACCTGACTCTTTAAGATTAATGTCTTAAAATCCAAACTTAAGGATGTGCTTAATTAGAGTTACCTTGTTTTTTTACAATCATCATCATTATTCGTTTGCTGTTATGTCTCATTTTTCTATACGTGTTTGTTTCTTCGCTAAATTCTTCTCTCTATCTTGCTATCTGCCTATCTATTTATCTATCTACATATTTGTCTATATGTGACCTATCTAAATCTGTAGCTAGCTAGCTTTCTGTCTATCTTTACACTGTGGCTGATCTATAATCCAATTTTTTTCTTTCTCTGTGTCTGTTTATCTATCTATCTATCTGCCTGGCTGTCTCTCTCCATCTATCTTCCTCCCACTCTCTCCCTCTCTTTCTGTCTCTCTCTCTCTCTCTCTCTCTCTCTCTCTCTCTCTCTCTCTCTCTCTCTCTCTCTCTCTCTCTCTCTCTGTCTCTCTCTCTCTCCATCTCTCTTCTGTCTCTCTCTCTCTACTCTCTCTTTCTTTATTTCTGTCTCTCCCACTTTTCCTGCCCGTTCGTTTCCTCTTTTCCCTTATTTCCATTATAAGACCTTTGTCTATCTTCTTCCACATCTTCTACCAATCGCACTTTAGTGTCATTTTTTCTTGGGTGAGTTCAGGATACTCTTTTCTTAGCTTCAGCACTTGTACAAATTGATCCAAGAAAACAGTCCAGTGTAGCCACCATTCCCCCAAACGATGTTTATAGAATACGCGTAATATTTTTCTAACTCCATGCGTAGTTTGCCTCGTAGCAGGTTATCAATTTCATATCCGTTCTCCAGCGATCAACTGAAACCGTCTTCTTTACTGGAGCCTCCGGGGGACGCCGCCATTTTCACGCTTCAGTTGTCCAAGACATGTGCACAATATCTTTTTATGAATATTTCATCGCGCGGCACTGGAGTGTGTCCTACAGGTTCTAATGCGTTGGCGTCTTGCCATGGATGAGCCCGTTTTAGCGCAACACAAACAAGAAGCCGTAAGTACAACGTTGTGGTAAGCTTACAATTCGTGGTGAGATATGGAAGTAAAAAGTCTTACGACAAGTCCTAAGCTACTGCGACGTTGTACTTACGACCCTAAAACTCTAAGAGGTTAAGAGCTATCCAGCTTTCCGTTTTTGTATACGCTCCTATGAGAATGTTTGCTGATTCTCTTGATAAGTTAACTGTGTAGCTGTGATTTTGTCTTCTCTGGTTTGTGTTCGGGATTTCTCTGAAACCTCCAAAGGATCTGGATATATGTATTTTATTAATGTAGGTTTGCCTGCCCGTTAGCGCTATTATGAAACTATGTACATTGTTGAAACAAATTGAAGCACTGTCTTATGAACAGAGTATGTATTCTCGTTTCACTGCAAACAGCCGTGTTATAAACGGTTATTACTGATAGAGGGAGAGATGCATAGCAGTTTTAACTGTCCGAAGAGCATATTGTTTTTTTCACACGTATGCAGGCTCAGTAACAGGAATATGTGCGTAGAAAATAGTTGTGAATCTGACTATTAAATGATGCTTTATGTGGTTACAGCGGAAGAAAGATAAATAAAAAAAAGGATACGATTTTGATCCTTTTCCAGAATTGCCAACTAGTTGTTTTATAGTCTTTCTTAAATCGAATTTGGATGTAATGGATTGTAATTTATGCTCCTTTATAAACTGTAAAACGTAATATAATTATTATCTTTTTATTATTTATGTCCATGGAGAGTGCGCATGGTATTTCTTATATAAGTAATGTATATTATGTTGTCTCTTTTCGATCGATTGCGTTGCCCACAAATACTTTAATTTGCGATTTAATTTTCAGTCAAAGGAGGATCAATTAATCAATGAAAGGATTAGCCTCGCTATTGACACACGCGCTTTCTTTTTGCGGCAGTGTTATTAAGCGGAGCATGCATTAAAATGCTGTCACAAGACGGACAATAAGTTAAAGTTACACGGCCCAGCGTTACAAAACTCATTTGCATTCAGCTGACGACCGTTACTGGAATCAGGAGTGCCTGGGTTTCAAAATCTACCTAGATAGCCTGAAACTTAACGACAGTTTGGCAGGAGAGGGGGAAAAGAGGGGGGGGGGGGGCGGGCTAGATAGCCTGAAACTTAACGACAGTGGGGAATTCAGTTTGGCAGGAGAGGGGGGGGGGGCCGGGTATCACTTGGTTGGAAAGAACGTGTGTTTTGTTTTTTTTCGCTTTACCTGCAAAGTCAAGGTGACGGCACCAGCAACCAGCAGTGACTCCCGGAGACGCGTTCTTCTCAACCTTGACGAGTGACGTCAGAGCTATTTAGAATGATTTAGAGGCTCTACGAGGCAGTCCATTATAATTATTGAAGTGTAGACAAATGATTTCAGGAAGCGTCAGACGCAGTAAAATATTCACTAGACCAGCTTGTTTTTGTTACTTGTAGAATAGAATGATCGTTTTCGATCCTTTTCGTTTCGGGAAAATTTTGAATTGCCTGTAAGACGCTTCTGATAGGGAGTGGCTTGTATCGACATGGTTATTGCTCATTATTATGCTATGTTACACGGGTGTTAGAATTAGAAAAATTCCCCTATTGCGTATGGCACCGCTGACAGAGTTCCTACATCAAGGCAAATATCTTTGGATGAAACAGAACTTAGATTTTCTGATGTCTCTGTCTCTATTCTTGTCTCTCTATCTCAGGATCTATTGTAAAGAGAACCATGAATCAAAATTAATGATGAAACGCCTGTAAAGAAAATGGTCAGCTTTTTTTGTGTGTGTTTTTTTTTTTAATGTATTTTCAATTTTCCTTAATGTGAGTACAGCATCTACATCAATTTTGCTTTTCCTTCGATAAATAGTTGACTTCTTTGAGCATCTCCTATAAACGTCCATGTCGTAAAGACACTGCTCAGGTAATCTCTGTATTGATGTGACATATCATTCGAAGGCATTGAGAGCGGTCTGTGCTCTCGTTGTATAACTGTTCAGACTCTATGTGCCTCCCTCTGCTTTTCATTCCCTCAATTATTCTACAAAATGTGTGCTTTTCTAGTCCTTCCGCTCGGTTTATAGTTAAGCCCAAAGCATTTTGAATTTATAACCAAGTAAAGATAATATTTGTGATAGGCTCGGAATCTTAGTCAGGTGTGTTTCCTGGAAAGAAATCAATGGAAATTTGAACATATTTTATGCTTAGTTAGACCTTGAATAAAAAAAGAGATACACGTACTACAACACAGCATTGATAGTTTAGTCCTCCTCTATCACTCAACTTGTTGTTTGTAGGGATTTTGTTATGATCTGTAAGTGCCATTACTTGAGATGAAAACAAAATGTGATAAATGCTTTCCACATCTGTCCTTGCATACGTACATTATGTAGTATTGTGTGAAACAGATCGAAGACCCTCCTCTCTCCAGCAAGATTTCTTTGGTGATTTTTCCGCTCTGCTTCCTATCTCTATCTGTCTTTCTCTTTTTTTCCCTCTTACGTTGTCACTAATAAAAACAACAACCAACAGATATGTGGAGGCGAAATTTTTTTCACGGCCCTACTCTCCTCTTTCAATGTTAATATCTTAGTGAAAAGCGAGGCCCAAAGCTTAGTGAATTGCCGCGATAACGTTTGAAACGAAGCCGTCGGACTTGTGTGATAGAGTGATCGTGGGCCCTCTCTATGAAAAGCCTATAATCTGGGGATCGCTTCAAATTTATTCTAAAACTCGATGAATAGAGCCTAGCCTATAGATTTCTCCTCAATGTCTTCCTACCTGTCGCGAAAACAGCGCAATTCCCTTCACCCGCAAGCCATGTGCCTTAATTCAGAGCCTTTTACAACTCGCATTGTATGGCCTGGGGGTGAATGTTCCTCCCCTGAATAGGGAATCCGGAGCGTGCAAAAACATAGAGGTGCTGTTTTTTTGAAGTTCCGTTTCCCACAGCAAGTTACTCCTGCTTTCACTTATAATGCATTTGCTTTTTTCTGCAGATTATAGGTATGTTCATACTTACTAATTTTCAGTAAAATTTCCAACAGTGACACGGAACCTTCTCAACAGAACAAAATTGTAAACTTCGCGATTGCGTTACATTTATTGGCTTGTATTTTTCAAAATGCGTCTAAGTGGTAAGATCCATCTTGACAAGAACAGTTTTCTGCACAGATTTCTATTACTAGACATCTGTGGTTTTCTCTGATAATATAAAAGCAGTGTTCTCTCGCCTCTCCTAGTTGGCCCTTTTGCTTCCAATATTCGCTACTCTTAACCCATTTATAAGGAAGATATTGATTTGGTTTTATTTACCTTTTTAAATTTTTTGTATAAATATTTCTTTCGCCTTTTCCCCTAGGCTCAGTAACATAACAGTTTTACACCATGCTATTCGTAAACTAGTGTTCGCAGGAACATCATCCACATGTGCACGCTTAAATGCTTTGATTCCGGTAGCATAGTTATCACGCAGAAGACTAAGGCTAGTTATACATTTTATGGATTTTTTTATTTATTTAAGAAAGATAGGTATCGTGAAATAGAGCCAATGGATATTATTTGGTGTGCGCGATGGGCGATCAGGATGCATGTTGTATATAGACTCAAATGACGAACAGAGTTGGCTGACCCCCACTAATTCAACCTAAATTGAAATACTTGAGTGTGAGTGGGTAGGGACAGGATTTCCAAGCAAATGCATTGGGCAAAATATTTGGAATAAATTATAGTACGGTTTCAGATAATTGTATGGTTTAGCAATTCAAGACACTTGTAAATTATTCATCAAACCTTTATAAAAAGAAACGGGGATGGGGGCGCAGATCTTCCCAATCTTGCCCGTAGTTCATTCGTGTCCCACCTTAAGCATGGCCATGGGGATGTTATCTCAGATAACTTAACAATTTTCTAGCGCTCAAAAATTTTCTTTTCTTTTGTGAACGTACATGTAGTGCTTTGTCAGTGACCATGAATTTTTCAAGTGTTCTCAAATTGACAATCCCTTTAAAGGCTCAAATATAATTAATGGAGAATCCTTTTGACCCTTTACAAACTCTTTAAAAATTGAAACGAGATCTAGAGAGCTGATGGACTATCAACATTCGTCCTGCGATATTGTTGACAGACGTTATGGGGAGTCTTCAGGCCGACTTCTTCTTTGTGCTCTGCTTTTCAATGGTACTTTTCATCGCAAGGTAGAAGAATGGTATACTAGCGAGACGAAACCACGAAACCGGCACGAAGACTTAGTGATCCCACATCAGCCTCGCCTGTGTCTAACAGATCCGTGACTTGCATTGTTAGTTTCGGCGCAGGAAGAATGGATTGTAAAATGGACCTTTCCCGTCTCAGTTGCTGGTCGTAGGAAGTAACGGTATAGGGACGCTAAACGCTTCACAGCGTCCGTTCAGGGAAATTCTAATTTGCTCTCCCAGCCTTTGTCAGGGCGTGACCTGGTGTGTAGACGGTAAACAATAGAAATACCACTCAGCCCCAGGTTGGATATCCTACAGCTTTGTGTTTAAATAAGCAACTCAATTCTGGTCCAGACCATCAAGGTTTAATTCAGCTTTGAGCTGTTTTGTTGCAGTGCCGTACTAAGTGTTGAATGTCTCCCTTCTTTTCATTATAATTATTTTGCCTTAAGTGAAAAAAAAGAGACGAAGGCAATATGCAGTTTTTTTATACTTTGCATATAATTCTATTCCTATCAAACAATCAGCTAGGCAAACACATGCTTCTCACAGGTATCTGTGTCTTAGATTAAAGTGACTGATCTATAATATACCACTTAGGTATCGATATTGATATGTTAATGGTGTGGAGAATACGCGCTGTTAACCGAGGCGGTGCTGTATTTTGAATGTTTTTGTTGTTGTGTGGGTTTTTTTATTCATATTTTCAATTGGTCACTTAAGTAAGCCCAGTTTCTGCAGAGAAAGGAATGAGTTCTAGAACAATTATTGGAATGTCCCCTAGTTCTGAAGTCTTGAATAACAGAGCTTACTTGGGGATCTATTCCAGGTTTTGAAGTTGGACTCTATTCTTTGCCGCCCGTAGTTAATGACCCACACACGGACACGGCGATTCTTTGTGCTTAAACCTCTGTATGTTCTGGACCATTTCCTCTCGTCTAAACAAAACAACGAATTTTATGAACGTTTTTAACCACCTTCCAAAGCACTGGAGTTCCGCGTGTTAAATTTTATAAACCAAACTGGTTTAAAACTGAAGTATTAGTGCTTTTTCGTTGATGGTGAGTGCAGATCTTTAATTTGTGTCGCTTTGTTTCATTTTGAAAGAAAAGAAACTCCAAAAAGATGCAATGTTTTTTTTTTAATTTTGCTTTTGTTTTTAAAACAACTTTAGAATGTTAAGCATGCATTCCTCTTGCGTATTTCCATGATCCATACCGTATCTTTCCTGTCGGGCGTGTTGAGCGAATCAGAAAATGTATTATTGATTTTTAAGCTTTAACAAATCGAAGCCGTTCTCCTCCACGTGAAAACCTTTACAACAATGAGATGTCAGAAAATTCATTTTTAGATGCGTGTTATTTTTTGTTGTGGTCTGTGACACTATTTTTTTAATTCCTTGTTTTATTCATTCAAAGGAGAGTCCATGCGATTTGTTTTTAAGGATTTTATCCTGTAACTAGATATTTTAAGTTATCTTGGACTTTAATTCAGTACTGGTTTTTACCAAGAAAAAACACGTTAGCAGGAAAAAGTAAAAGAGTATTTGTTTCGATTGTTTCCGGATTTGGATAGCAAGTGGACACAGCCAGAATTATAAACTGATATTATACTAAACTTTTCACACGTACGTTTTCCCTTTGGATTTTACAGTTTGAATCTGACGTGTTTTCTTGTTAAACCTTATTTCTCATTGGATATACACCTCAAGTCAAGTGTGCGTTTTATGGAAACTGATTTACGGAGTACACAAACCTTCAACAACAGCCCTACTGATCGCTCATCACCATGGTATAGGACAAGTGAGTACATTTAACATGTTTTTATAGTGCTTTCACCTATCTTTAATAGAGTTTGCATGAAAAGTTGTTTTTTTCCTATGAGCTTGCACAATACAAATGTCTGTGTATGAGACAAAGGGAGGAAAACTTATGTCGCATGGAATCTCTTTGACCATTACTACTTAGTCTTTGTCCGCAATATAGTCGATTTGATAATAATCTTTTGAAATTATATAGCACAGCAATACACATTAATATTATTTTTGTTGTGGTCTTTTCTCGATTTGGAAGGTTATGAACATAAGCAAAAATGCACCACTGAGTTGTCTCTTACATAAAACTCCATAAAATATTTAAGACTCATTTAAGGCGTGACTGTTAAACCAATGACATAAATTTCCGCCACTAATATGTATACCTTTTGTATTCGTGTGTGAATGTGGGAATCATTTTTGTGTATTTAAATCGTATGATGTAAGAGTGTGATATTGAGAGAGAGAGAGAGAGAGAGAGAGAGAGAGAGAGAGAGGCAGGCAGACAGACAGACAGACAGACGGACAGACAGAGAGGATTCAGGTGGTCTTTTGGCAAAACCTAGAACTTAAGTTCATGGCGACCGGTAACTCGAATCCTAGCAGAGGCTAAACTAGCTGTAGTGTGTACTAAGCGCAAAGGCAGTACGCCAAATGTCCACCAGCGTTGTTCCCTTGGTGTAAGGAAAACCGGCTAATTGCCTTGCAGTGCACTGCACTTTACGCGATCTGTGTGCGAGCTATAAGACCCCATAATGTCTGCTGGTTGTCTTCCGGTAGAAGAAGAAATCGACTTGTGAGATGAGATGATAATCTGGGCTACAAACTTGTGATAGTCATTCTGTAAATAGATCTAGGGTAGAATGCACAAACATGGCGTAGCTTACGTCTCGTCGTGAACCTTCTTTTTCTCATAATTATTGTTACGTCTTGTTTGCGCATTCTACTCCTAGATGACACGAGATTTTTTTCACTACCGTTCCTGTTTTTTTTTGTTTTTTTGTTTGTTTAATTAATCGTCGATTTACATTAACTTTCGCTGTGACTGTATACTTTCTGGTTGCAATGGAGGTGAGTAGTATTTAATAATTTCCTAGTAATAAAATGTTCACTTGCGATAGGGGGATTTCTTCTCTGAAGACTGTTATCTAGCTCCCACATTTTTCACTAACTTTAATAAATTTACCGTAAAGCTAAGCAAGTGAAAATGCACAGGCTAAGACTCCATATAGCTAACACCTTTCTCACCGCTGTGCTCTCATTTATTATGATTCCTATAGGGATGCTTCATAGCTTAAACTATTTTAATAAATAACGTATCAAATTTAACCAAGACTAGTGTTTAAATGCAGGGAGCGGGTGTTCCTGTTTCATGGGGGACCCGTTGCTTAGCCTACGTAATAGAATATCACTGGTTGGTCCTTTACTGGTTGCAGTTGAACTCGCAGCAAATGACTAGGATTCAAAGCGCTGACCACATGCCACAATGTGCTAGGAGTAAAACCAGCACCATACAATGTACATCTGCTACAGGACTGGTGAGTTCCAGTGGTCGAGCTCTGGGCTGAGAAGCAGGGGTCAAACCAGTGGGTCTTTCTATAAGATTCTTCAAGAAACCTAAGTCACATAAATCTTTTCGAATTCAAATGTTGGAACTAGTTCTGCTACTTTTTCATTTTTGATCTAATCCATCCACGGTGAATGCAACCATCCTAGGTTTTCAGTGACGATATACGGATGGGATATAAGTATGTATTAGCCACAGAGTCGCCGGACTAATGCTGACTTAATCGCTCTATTGTGGTGATTATAGTATCGTTTTCAAAACTGCCCGCGTCAAAGACCGGCCCAGTTACTCTTATACTTGGTCATGTGGAGCAAGTGGCTCGTCCAAGTCCATAACCAGGAGATTGTTCACATTTCTGTAGAAATGAGTATTTTTCGACATTCGCAGCAAATAAATCAACCTACATTCGACTGCAGTACGTGTGTTCTTTTTGTAATGACATTTGCTTGAAACCTTTCGACTGAGACAAATTTAATTAGCGTTTTCGTTTCATATAATACTACGGCTGTGCAATTCAGATTTGATCTATAGTGTTATCAAGAGCAATTGTCTGAACTACATACATTGTTTGTGATAGCCGAATCGTCCAGGCTATCACCACAATCTTGACTAGTCACATCAATGTTTGCTGCCTCGTTAATTTTACCTACTCTTGTCATGATAAGACGCCTTAGCAGCTTTGGTAATAAGTATGTGAGATCAGCGCTTATACCATCATTAAATATGATCGTTCTTGAGACTAAAAGAACGCTAAACGATGCATGGAATTTAATCAGTTCTATTATCGACAAACAGCTTAGAGATTTCTAAAATAACCTTGCTTGCGGTACTAACACTCCTTTAAATGATTCGAGCGTAGAGTCGCCGCCCTCCACATCTGGTGGCCAACTCTGTCACCGCCGATCATGTCAACGGCCAGTCAGGCGGCATGATAGAAGACAGCCAACAGGTTGTTCTCAAGCTAAATGCATTTGCGCCGTCAACGTTTGTTTTCTTTAGTGCACAAAATTGTGTTTAGCAAACCTGATATGACACCGATATTACGGTGCAGTTGGCAATGAGAGCTCTGCGTATTGACGTTAATCTATATATTCCCAAGCCAGAGCTAAAACCTTGGATAGGCACTTGTATGACATTATTGTTTACGTCGAAACTGCCTGTTGCTGATACACAAACTCGCCCCCTCTTATATCCCCCCTTTTTCTCTCCAACTTACACACTTTTGTCCACAAATACTGGTAAAATGTTCTTTATTCGGCATGTTGTTATTAGTAGAAAGTACATAATACTAATCCATGCTTCATAAACACTATTGAAAAGAACTAAACGTTGCTTTGCACTTTGTTTAAATTAAAGTCATGCAGTTTTACATCACAGAGAATATGGAAATTGTTGTTGTTGTTGTTGTTGTTGTTGTTGTTGTTGTTGTTGTTGTTGTTGTTGTTGTTGTTGTTGTTGTTGTTGTTGTTGTTGTTGTGGTTGTTGTTGTTATTACTTCAATAATATCATTCTAACTATTTGCTGGAAATGAAGGAACTTGAGAATATAGGTCTTTATTTTCTGTTTCTTTCATCCCCAAACTTCTCAGATGTATAACTATTCCTACAGGTACGAATCGTAACCCCTGTCGTCACAATTTATCAAAACAAATTGCTTCTCGCTGTTCGAAGAGGCCTTTGTGGGACTGACATTGTTGTTCTCAGTGGTTTCTGTCCTAAAACGCCTCATCGGTTAATAACTCATCGAAGCATTCTAAGTGTGTTCCGCCCAGTCACGTGTGATCGGTGATCAGTGATCGGTTCTCTTGGCACCACGACAGGCCGTGGCACTGAGTCCAGATTGTGCGGTGCTATGCCGTGGGGTGGAGCCGGTCAAGTTCGTCTATATGAGCTTGCCAAACGGTCGCCAGATTGAAGCCTGTGGATCCGAAAGGTATTGGTTAGACCAGGTACTGATCCCTCTTCCATTACGTCAACAGAACCTGTGGTTGACCTCAGAACACACCATCTTCCAATCTCCTTGCAATCGAGGTCCTTACTCTTTGTGTATTGGTTTACAGCTATCCCAAGATGTTCATGCCCTCACCAGAATGGTGATCTAAGTGGAAAATTAACATTTCAGGTTAAATGCTTTGTGTTCAAACCAACCCACGTGCTCTTATGATTAAGGTATGATCAATTTTGCCAAATTACAGTACGCTGCCTTAACGGAATTGTACAAGTTAAAACAACTTTTCTCATCATTCTATCAAGTAACAGTTCAAAAGGCGATAAATAGTAGCAATTTCTCGCATCGTTCAAGAGATCGACGCACCACGCACACACACAGACGCAGACATACACGCACACAGACGCACGCTCAGTCACACACTTGTCATCACAGTCACCTGGGCACCCAAGCATCACACGGACCAACAGCTGGTACAATGTACAATATGTATACTCATAAGATACAATCATGGAGATTAGCGGCACTTTGCCACGCTGTTTTGATAATAATCGATGACCTTAATTTGCTGTAACGAAATTTTCATTAACATTATTTCATCCAACTTTTTCCAATCGTGGATCTGTTCTGTTCAAAATGTTTATTGTCATACTTATTGCTCATAGCTTCTCTTTTGAAAATCATGTTTATTCTATCTCCTTTTCTCTCTTTCTCTCTCTCTCTCTCTCTCTCTCTCTCTCTCTCTCTCTCTCTCTCTCTCTCTCTCTATCTATCTCATTCACTCTGTCTTTCTTTTTTCCACCCCTTTCTCTCTCCCAACCCCTATTCACTTCCCACCCACAATTCGCTTTAATTGTACCCCATCAGGCAATTTCCTAAGTTTAAAAAGACAGTAGGGTAATAATTTTTACTCCTAACAGAAGCAGGCTCACTCCATATAAGATAGGACACATGTAATGTCAACAAAGTTACTATTCAGTAGAGTCATGACTCACACGTTGGTGCTTTGGTATCGAGGCCATGTTAACCAAATTGTCATAACCCCTGGGGGAGCTGAGGACAAGGCAAAGCTTCTGATAACTCTGAAATAATTTGTCAACGAGGAACCTTATATTCTTTTTCTTCCAAATCTGAATATTATCGTTAATTGGTCAGCCATTAATGGCATTTTTTTTTCATGGAGTGATAATGCAGGGTGAATCTAAATCTAAAATCTAAATCTAAATCTAAATCTAAATCTAAAATCTAAATCTAAAATCTAGATCTAAATGCAGGGTAAAGCGGTCCTTAAGTTGAAGGAACAAGCGACACTGGTTCTGTTCATACCTGGCATGCTGGGTAGGGACTGGGGCGTGTGGTGTCATGTTGATCTACCTCTCCAATACTGTATTATTGTTGTCTATCTTTGTGTTGATCTTTTTGACATGATTAGTTAGCTGTTCCGCTCTAGTTAGAACGGGTGAAATCGGATACCCTTTGAATGTGTAAAGATATCGATCGATAGTGTCGAAAAGAAGGGAAGGAAATAATTGTAACTGGTAATTGAAATTTGAAAGTACATACATTCGTGACTTTTGGAGTACAAATTCATGCTTTACTTCATTCGGGAGTTTTACAGCAGTATGAAGACTTAAATGGGTTTATGGACGCATTTAAACATTGTTTGTTTTATGACCTCTATAACATGGAAGCAGTCGTAACAGTCGTAATTATCCTCACTACAAGAGTGCGAGTAGAATGTATCATAGCAATCGTAATTCAGTCGACCGGCACGCGGGGCGCAATTCATATTGTTAAGTGAAGAATCACAGCACTATTTTGGAAGCTTAAGTTATAGCGAGTATTTTTAAGGGTTATGGATACTTTTGCCGCGGCCTCTGTCAATACTCACGTGCAAACAAACGTAGAAATCTATTTGTTAAATGTCTGCCTTAGTACAAACAGGAAAATAATAATTTTGAATCGCGAGACCACCAAGGCATTGGCAAGTTTAGACTTCAAAGGCCAAAGCGGATGGCTACAAAGAAAGAACCATCAGGGCGTGCTGAGTCTGTTTACCCTGCCTGCGTGCTCGCACAATATCACTTTCTTGGGAGGTTCGTCTCCGCCGGACAGCGCTATGAGCGGGCTCAAGCTAATCCTGACACTAAGGCCAGCGGCAAACACTTTGGTCCGGCCTTTCATAATTCTTGTGCTCTATCTATATTTACCTGGCTAGCGCTGTCCGGCGTGGGGTCCGGTCGCTTTTGTTGCGTCCATGGACGTGTCAATTGAATAAACACTTATAACAATACACGCCATAAGTAGCCATATACAGACACATACATGTACTGATATTTGTTCAAATTAGGATGTAGGTTAGAGCATGATAAGTTACTAAAACTGACTCCAAAATGGTTTTATCTGAATATCCCTTAGAATAGGAGATCTTGTTGAGTGAACCAACATTTCAACCAAAATATATTTATTGATCCTGATTACTCGATTGACTCCCAACTCTTAACCCAAGACCTGACAGGGAATATAGTGTGTGAAAACAGATATCATACTGTAGGAAACCAAACCAAAACAACATAAGATAAAGTAACGTTTGGTTGGTTTTGCGTGCTCTATGTTTCCCACATAATCCTATGTCGAGACGGGGGCACCAGATGAGATTCGAACGGAGGATCTCCCGCTCAACTTTGGTAGCACTGGGCTACCAGCGCTCCTGAAATGCACTTCAACAGGAGGGAAGCCTCTGACTGTTGTGAAACAGTTAATAATAGTCGTATTGATACTACTACTACTACTACTACTACTACTACTACTACTACTACTACTACTACTACTACTACTACTACTACTACTACTACTACTACTACTACTACTACTACTACTACTACTACTACTACTACTACTACTACTACTACTATTACTACTATAATTATAATGATAATGTTATTAATAGCCATAATATATTTTAGCTATAACCAATACCCTAATCATTATCATCTCATAATAATAATAATAATAATAATAATAATGATAATAATGATAATGATAATATTAATAAATAAATCATGACTGTGCTCGAGATAAGCATTTTTGGGAGATTTAAAAATGCCAAGAGAGGGGGACAGATTTTTTACTTTCCATTTAAGGCCCCTTACATTAGAGCATACTGTGTGCCCATAAAGATATTAAATGAAAGCGGTAAATCCCGCTGAATTTTCACCAAGGCCGAAAGTGCTTATAGAATTGTCTAAATTGCCCGTTTTACCTACTTTAGATAATTAACTAGAAAGCATGGAGTCACCGCTCTTCACGGCTTTATTAACATGTCTTAACGTTATGGTCATTCAGGGGTATACCTCCCGGGGGAGACTCCATTGTCCTGAACCCGTTTCGCCTCAGGCGCTTACGACCCCTGTGGGTTGTCGTTGTTCCCATCACTCTCCTTACAACAACAGGCCATGCTAGGCTCCGTGGGCCATGAAGGCATTGTCCCATCCTACAGGTCTCTTGTGGAGAGCAATAATCCCTTCTATAGGGTAAAGAGCTCTAATTGGCCAGTTTGTCCGCTGCGCTATTTATCTATTAGACCGCTTGTTGTTCAATGACCGGTACGTGATTTCGAGGTTTTCAACTAAAATCGAGTTTAACGGCTTCAACACTGTGATTGCCCGAGGCGAATGGACCCTGTGACTGCATGTGCTTCAGACGAGAGGACGCCGGGACGATTCAGCTAACACAACCCTCTACATGTAGACAGCCCTTGGTCTCAGCCAAAATGTACACAATGTGCACTCCCCAACCACTTTTGGTCCTCCCATTAGGCTGACATGCGCTCTGGGGATACGGGAAATTTTCAAGAACACAATCAAATTAGCGTATCAGTGTAGTCTTGTCCGCTCAAATATTTACACAAAGAGACCAATGTTATGAGATTTTAGTCCGGAACTGGAGCAGACTTCCCCACTAGGGCCTCGGCAGTATAAACTGCGCCCGCCGGTTTAGCCAGTTATACTTGTCCTGTTCAAAGATGGCTAGTTGCGGGTTAAGAAATAATAGACATACACATTTTGACCATTTAATTATCATGTATGTATATGTTTGTATTGTATATCAAGATTAAAGACTTAAAGAATTCGAAAATGAGATTTTGACCACGAGACAGAGGCTTGATAATATCGCATGCCTGGTATTGGTTGGCCGAAAGACACATAGCTTCGATCATTTCTTTCCGGGTGATATACATTGTCCAGGTATTCATGGAGATTTTTTTTATTATAATTGTGTTTGGAAGAATAATGTTATACGGTTTCGATGCCTGTAATATTGTACTTCAAATTATCTGAAAGGTGTTAAACCAAAATATAAATGCGAAATAAAACAGCCTAAGGCTGTTTAAGAAGATTGAACGCTATAATGCGTTAAAAAAAGTTTTTAAAAAAGGCATAATTATGCAATAATACAAAGCTATACGCGTAGCTTGGTGTTGCTGGTCGCCGATTGGCATTTACATACTGTACTTCCATTACCCTGTGAGATTCTTTATAGACTAGATGTTGAGACTCAGTTTTACGATTTTTAATTGTTTTGTATGGCCTTAACTATTATTGTAAATTGTTTTATGCGCGTTTACCTGTCAGTACCCCCAAAGCAGAATACTGATGCAACCAGTAGAGGACGGAATTCAAGAAATAATTTTTTTTCCGACCGTGGGTTATAACCGTACTAGCTCCCAATTCGCTCTACCGCCTGAACTATCTTGGGTCCTGGTGGAACTGACTTGAACAACTCTGCACATTGTGCTCCGGGCATAATATTAATTTAATCTTTTATGGACCTTTATAGTTGGACGGGGACAAAAAAGGAGTTGTATATAATCATTGCAACAATTTTCTTTTCTTAACTAATTAGTATTCTAGTTTGACACCGAGCATACTTATACATGTAGCACGTTATGTTCACACGTTAACAAGTAGTATACACACACAGAGAAATGTTGATTTCATAATAGCTCTCCTTTGTTCCCAAGCACTCCAGATAGAGGAGGCGCCAAAAGCGTCCACATTCTCAGCACATGGAATAGCATTGAGTCGTCTTGACCTGGGACGTTAAAAAAAATTCACGTCCTCGTCTAAGGCTGCCACTTCTCCCACCTTTCACAAAAATTCACACTGTCTCCTTTCTCCAGATTAATCAATCACAAAGGGTGCAGCTGCTAGACCACGCACTTTTTTTGACACCAGTTAGGCCCCTGTACCCACGTTCTTTTTCACTTGTTTTTCCTGTCCTCAATTGTTATGGTTTATGTTTCCTTTCTTTTTCGATCTAGGGTAAAAACAGTAGAAAAACCTATCTTGGGTTAATCCTATTGCTCTTTGTCTAGGCTTAATTTATCACATACAAGAATAAGGCCCACAAGTTTTTCGCCCTTCACCCTATTCACTTTTTGAAAACTGACACTGAACATTATTTGCCTTTTTTTATATATTTTTGTCGAAATGGTCATGAGACTTAGTTATTGTTTAAACTTGTGTGTATAGAAATCTACCACTTTTACCTTCTGACCTGGAGGAATGGGATTTCCTCTTTACTCATAGATCTGTTCCATTTTAAAGTTATTAATAGAAACATAATAATTTTATTGGGTTTTACCTTGGAAAAGACGGTGGGAAATTACAATCCTCATGATCTTACATCTTTAAGTTATGTTGATGACCTCAACAAAACATACATGAAGCCGGCTTTAAATGTGATAAACATGACTTCAAGTTTATTTACCTGTTTGTTTGTTGTTCTTTTTATTATTGCAGCCTAAGAGAATGTTCTGATATTACAATTAAGTGACCCAGAAAAGTGTTATATTTCCTACGTTATTTACTTCTCAACATTTTCCTTCATTACCCAAAATATAGGGAATCCTGTCCACCTCGAGTAATTATCAAACTCTAACTTTGGTATATTTATTGGACAACGATCTTCTTTATCACCGTACCAGTAGAATTTTATTTATACTGAGGTGTAGTTAAGGTATTCTATTTCTCAGTCCTTTTTACGTTAAAATCTTCGTGTGAATGTTATCGCCATGAGTTTATTACAATGTATGGGAGCCTCCAACCCTCCATGGCTGGTACGGAAGTGTGTCCGAGGGATCACATGCTCCAGAGGTTGGTCATCGTGTTGCCCCGGTGTTGATAGTGTCTGGTTAGAACATTCATCAAACTGGACATTTCTTTATCTCAGAGTGGCCCTTCCGGGCCAGTGATATCAGTGGACAACACAACTTCCTGACACCAAGATAGAACATTAACGCTTACAACAACCAGGAATGTGCTTCAACGGTTGACGACTAACCAGAACAACTTTGAGTGGTTCATAGCCATACACTTAGGATTATTAGAGGGCGTGATGATTGGTTTAAATTCTATTTAAATTTTAGTGCTGGTCTTGCAAAACTAAAAACAAAACACCAACAAACATAGAGCACAATAGGGGTAAAAGTACAAATATACTCATAAACGCCTTAATGAACTGTTTTGCAACCAACAACAATACATTTAACAAGAACAGCCGGTTTTGTCACGTGAGCTAATTTTTATGTTAAGCCGGGTTGAAAGGCTGTGCACGTTGAAAACAAATTAAAATAAAACGAAGTTTCTACCCTTTTTTCATAAGCGAACTGTCACCAATGTATCACGTCATACGTTTTCCTTGTGTTTTAAGTAAACTAATCGGGTTGGAGCGAATGACGTTCTTAGCCAGTTTAACGACTTCTCGGTTCCCAGGGAGGAATCTCAGAGCGTGAAACCCAAGACTTTGGCGGTCTCATGATCTTCTCACGGAGACCAACGCGGCCCGACTGGGGCATCGAACCAAAGTCCTCTGAATAGAAGTCGTTTCGCCCTACTATTTGAGCTAGCTCGCTCTCAGCCCGGTCTTTTAAAGAGGTTTACATTACACTGTTTGAACAAAACGCATTATCAAACCTAATGATTATTTTGAAACGCCTAACACGACCATGCCATAGATTCATATCAAAGGAAATTGGAGATAAATAAGAAAAACGATTTAAACAAAAACCATGACAATAGATGTAATTACAAGCTTTGGTCGTATTAACTGGACCATCTTTCAAGATCGTGATGTCTTCTTTTAATATAGAGAACAAACGCATTGTAAAAACACCCTGCTGAAAATGAGGACAGGCATAAACGTTGGTGAGGTATTATTCATACTGCGATGATGTCTCTTTTGGGCTATACATAAAAGTAGATCCCATGAGATGTGTTTTAAAACCTATACAATTAATTCTCAAGTCCACGAATTTTTTTTTATCTCAAAGCCTTATTTTATGCTGATCGTCGTCTAGGTTCACGTTGTTGAACTTGTTTTTCAACTCTTATTTCTTTGTAATAAAGTCACGAGTTATCATAAATGCGTGAAATTTCGATGGAGGAACTTTTATTTGCCAACTATATCCGCGAAAGGTCCGCCACCATTTATTTTGCCTTTTGGTTTTGCTATAGTTGCTTTAGCGGAACGAAAGAAAGCTCATTTTTTAATGCACTATTAAATGCTTCTAAGTTTATTGTAGCCATAAAAATACGGTTCTTTGCTCACGAGAATCATCTTATCTGTGTTTTCGAGGTTAAGCCCTTAAATTTAAATTACGACATACTTTAGTTCTGAATGGGATAAAGACCTACGAGGGACTATACGGCGACAAGCGGCATTGATAGAAGACAAAAGCTCAAGATTATGGCAAGACATGATAGATCCTATCCTAGTCCATTCTATTACTACGAGGCAGGCCCTCTGATGTAGGGGTTCCTAATTTTAGATGTTCCAATGTTAAAAGAGATGATATATGGAGACAGAATCTGATAATACACTACTCTAGGGGGACAGATAATATTAGGTTTATTCATTTAAATCTTTTAAGCTCGCGGAAAGAAAGAAGTGCAGCTTGTAGGGTTGTATAGTTTTTAACCGGGGGAGCTTACCCTAACGGTATTCTAATTAAATATTGTTCCACTATAATAACTACTAAAGTGAGTATTGTATGCAACTCTTACGACCACTACCATTACTTTTACATCTACAGTTTTGATTATTTCCTACGACCACCACCATAACTACCACTACCATTACTACTACCTCTACAGTTTTATTATTAATATTGCCACTGCTATTAATACTATTACTACCACTACTATTAACGTGATTATCACTATTATAGTTTCCACCACTTCCACCTCCGACATTGCTACCACAACCTTTACCACTATCACCACCCTCGCTACCATTTTCATCACCAGTATCACCATCACTCCCAACGTCATTATTGCCACCAACATTAATCATCATTACCACCACCACCACCACCACCACCACCACCACTAACAGCATCACCTCTATAGCCACCGTAACCATTATTAATACCATTACCCCTACTAATGCTACCACAACCACTATCTTTGCTACCATCACTACTATTATCAAATCACCATTACCATTATTGTTATTTCTACTACCACAATCATCATCACTGTTATTACCTTTCCTCTTTCCTATTCTTATTGTTACTATAATTACGATTGTTACTTCTATCATAACATCACCATCATAATCATTATTACCTTCTCTACTTTTATAAAATGATACTATAGAATGATAATTATGTTACTTTTAATATTCCTACCATTGCTACTGTCATAATTTATTCTACCTTCATTCTCGATATTTCTGCTGTTTTTAAGTTCCCATCCTCAAGTTGTAAAGTAAAAGATGGGAGTGGTATTTCTCAGCATTTTGGTTCTGGGGATTTGCTCTATGTTAACATATACCCTCTTGACATACTGACGAGTTGAGAGGGTAGGCATGGTGGTGGCCAGGATGTATGGCTTCATTGTGGTGGGTCCACTGCCCCCCTCCAGTTGGTGAGCTTTCGCCGGGGCGTATCTTGTTTTGTCTGGGACAGGGTTTTGCCACTGGCTGTCCAATCAAGATTTTGTTGTGCTTTGTTTATTTTTTTCAATTTGAGAGATGGGGAAGGAGGGGGGGGGGGTCCGGGAATGTGGAAATTTCTTATCCTGTCCCGTTAAGAGCTTATTAAGCATGTCTGGGTTGATGTTTAGAGTGGGCTTTCTTCTGTACATGTGATGTTTTCTTTTTTGTGCATTAATTTGCTCGTGTTGGCCGGTTGGGGTGTGTGATGGGCATATATCTATGATGTTTTGGGTCCTTAGTTATCACATTTTCTGATAATCTTAGGGGTTTGGGCTCCAAGTATGGCTTGATTGTTGTTGTTTTTTTGTGGGGGTTTTTTATTTGCGGCGTTGTAGTGAAGTAGGTTTTTGGTTACCTGTAAGGCGATAGCTTGGTAGAATTTTCCTTTAGAGTGGTTGGTTCACATTTCTTGACACTCTTTTATTGGCACTGGTTCATTGTGGTTTTTACTTCACTGGAATCTAGTCCTGTTTTTCTTCGCGTATCAGAACTGAGTGTTAATTTCGCCTGTTGATCATCTTTTTTGTTTCCTTCGATGTTACAGTGAGCTGGCGTCCAGCAGATCTGGACATTAGATTGTTTCTTTTCTTGGAGGTAGTTTGCTCAAAAAGTTTATCGGCTCTGTAAGTTCTTGTCTGCCATCGATTTTGTTTGTTTTTGTCTTTTATACTGATTGATGTTGCCAGAGAGTCAATGTCTTTCTCAAATTCACAGATAAATTTGGCTAAGGCGTGTGATAGAGAGTCACAGAGACCGTTTATTTTTGGGGCACAAAGCTCAATTTTGTTACTAGATCTAGTTGAGGAGAATGTTGTTGAAGCTGACTATATTGCTCGGCGAATATTACTTTTTCTCTGCCTTTACTTGCTGCTCTTCATCTATGGAACAGATCCGTTTTTTAAATTTTATTTCTCCCACTTATCAATTTTTGTTTTCTTTCCTTTTTTTCGTAGTAGCCAGGATGAACTTTATTCTAACTTTCCATTTTAACCAGAGTGTGTGAGATGAAAGGTTTATTTTTGTATACGTTAAATTGCACAGTAGATTATGGACTGGATCTGTTATACAGAATGATTAAACATCCACAACATGTACTCTGATCGGTTTATTGTTGTAGTGTGTGGTGTGGGGGGTGGAAAAGGGAGGGGGGAGGAGTAGACACGCATTGGCCAGAGCCTGTCGTAAGGGGTATCAGCTGTGGGGCCATTATCTTAGTCAAACATGAGAGGAGAATAAATGGTGGAAAGATTACTCTACTCCGAAAAGTTGTACAGGGGGTGATCTAGACCGGCGTTTTCCGTTTTATGGCTTAAGTGGTCCTATAGTATGCCTGCAGTGCCTCAATGCTCAACGTCTTTGGCTTGGGTTGTTCACATAAAAAGGCTAAACATGGTATAGATAAATGAGGGCAGGGCGCTAGAGAGATTTGAGAGGGTTGGGCCGGCAGCAGTCATATCACGCTGATTGAAAATCGATATTTTCACTAGCGCGATATAGACGCACTTTGTTCGCCGAAAGTATTGGAGCAAAGCGTTCAGCGTTGAAGGGTTTGGTCCTGAAGCAACTTCAAACCAATTTGTTGTGCCCGGCTTGCTGTGCTCTATACACAGGGGGCGCGACTCTTGTAGGGTAGCACTTGAGACAGTACTCGGCTGGATAAGAAATCTCTTTCAATCCACGACTGTGAAATCGGCTACAAATCGATATCATGAAACTTTCTTCAGCATAAATTTACATAGACGGTAACATAAGAACGATCCGAGAAATATGGAAAATGACCCGATGTCTTTTTCTCTTCTCGAGATTGAGCATTTATATGTTGAAGAGAGGTCGGTTTCTAGGAAGATAGAGAGATGGATATGATAGATAAAAATTGTCAGAGAAAGCAAGAGTGTGTGTGTGTGTGTGTGAGAGAGAGAGAGAGAGAGCGGAGAGGACAAATTGCGTGAACATAATGGCCTGATTTGACTACATGTATATTGACATAACTGTAATGAAGGAATAAATTGAAACTAAACCACAAAAGCTCACAAAACACTAAAGTAAAATTTATCATATGTTTACGTTCACCTTTTATTGTAAGGAGTTTTCCTTGCAAAATATCCGTTGCTATGTCTTAGTACATTGTACATTTATCTTCAACTATATTCTTTGACTTCTTCAATTGAGTTACAGCTTCCTTAGTTTTTGAAAGTTGTACATTTTGGGTGACCTTTAGAATTTAACTAGCCTAATAATCCATATTAATTTTTTTTTTAATGGATTTATACTATTGAATTGGATAAATACATTAAAAGACCTCCGAGAACAATGGCAGTAGGTCTCTTTTATTGCTTCTTACCACGAGCATCCCCCTCTCTCTCTTTCTCTCTCTCTCTCTCTCTCTCTCTCTCTCTCTCTCTCTCTCTCTCTCTCTCTCTCTCTCTCTCTCTCTCTCTCTCTCTCTTACTCTCCTATCCTTCTTCTCATTTTCCACCCCTTTGAACGAATGTTACCATTCGACTGTTTTGACTTACAGGCTTTCGACCCTTTTGACTTTAATAGCAGTTTGTTCACGCCGTTCTAATCTATGCCATTATTAGAAACATAAACGATAACCTCCTTTTCATATTTTTAGGCAATGTTCCATTAATCTGTTTGGTAATTAACCAAATCAGTAACTTAAATATCAAATTGTAGGTTTTGTATTATTGTGTTGTATTTTTTCTTTCAATTATTGTTTATTTTGACATTTCTCTTTTGACCCGCCCAGATCCACTGCGTTAAAGACGCTCTAATCTGTCAAAAATGGCGGGCTTCGCCCGGAAGTGCCCGTGCCTGCGGCCTAAGATGGAGCAGGAGGTTCGCGTCCTTGACTACCGCCACTCCAGCCTGAGAGACGTCCCAGCGAGGTCTTCAAACAAGGAGAGGACGCTCGAGGAGCTTTCAATTATTGTTTATTTTGACATTTCTCTTTTGACCCGCCCAGATCCACTGCGTTAAAGACGCTCTAATCTGTCAAAAATGGCGGGCTTCGCCCGGAAGTGCCCGTGCCTGCGGCCTAAGATGGAGCAGGAGGTTCGCGTCCTTGACTACCGCCACTCCAGCCTGAGAGACGTGCCCAGCGAGGTCTTCAACAAGGAGAGGACGCTCGAGGAGCTCTATGCCGACTCCAACCAGATCAGAGACCTGCCCAGGGTAAGCGCCTGACAGTACAGGGTTTTATCCAGGGCTCATCGACACGGTTGACAAAGTCCGATTTATAATATTGGTTTCGCTTCGTCCGGTCGTTTCTTTTTTTGTTTTACTTTTGTTTTAGACTTTTGTTTTTTGCCCGGGGGGAGGGGGTACGGGGAGCTAGGTTTAGTCTAGTCAGAAAAGCGAAGCAGCTTTTAATCAGAGATTCCTCGTTAGATTTCTTGATAAGGCTACCTAGTTTCCCACTGGTTATACTGATGTCAGAAAACGTGACCAGCGAGGTGCTGGGTGTCCCGCTCTGAGCTCAAGTCGATGGTTACCATTCCCTTTGGGAACCAGGGAGACATTAAGTTAAGTGAACCAGAATTGTATTTGGTCAATTTTAGCCATGGGCTTTCAATTTAATATGTTATGAGATGCCGGTAAAAGGTTCTGTAAAGTGAAACTAGTTGATATCCCGTGCGTTGAACGGAAATATCGTTTAGTGAAATGTTTTATGGGCATGGTGGCACTCAGTCTGCTGACAATTATTCGGGATCGGACGCAAAAAGGATCATATTCCCTAGGCAAAAGGTGTAAAAGATTAGAAAAAACATTGCCCATTGATTTTGTATTTGTTTGCAGACACAGGGAAGATGCCATAAAATAGTGTTTAATGAGTTTAATATCATACTGACAGCAATCCAGATTTGGAAAGCAAAAAGAGCATATTCCTTAAAAATATGCGGATACGGGCAGGAGCTGTTAAGCAAAAAATTAAAAGATTAGGCTTAGAAGAGGTCTAGGCCCCGGTAGGGTTATGGGAAGCCAAATGAGTACTGTAAGGCGTTTCAGGGATAGACAACCAATAAGTCAAACAGATTTGCATAAGCCTGGGATTACAGAGTGCATGCACACTCTTTTCTTTATTCTAAATCTGGATTGTGTAGATTTAGACACCTACGGTGACGAACAATAAAAATTTTAAAGACTTTGGCTCATGCACGGATTGCAGTGCAGTTAATATTAGAGATCTATCAACTTTTCTCCATTAGCACATTATAGACCTATATTATCATCTAGATAGGCATAAAAACGTCGAAAACATTCGATTCTAGGCCTCTTTAGATCTAGATATTGATTTACATAAGCCAAAGTCAACGATATACAACATAGATAAAGGTTTTCAAAAAACAAAACAAAACAAAAAGCACACACACACACACACATAGAGATTATAAAATGTACAATAATCATGTAGGCCTACATTTGAATCTAGATAGAATGATGTGGAAAAGAAATTCAAAATAGTTCTTGTTGTCGAACACACCTCATATTTCTAGTCCCAAAATCGATTTTTATTTTTTTTACAAAAAAGATGTATCCGATTAAGATTAAAAAAGATGTATCTGATTTTGGCATAATAAATGGATTCTCTTTTCAATTTTCTTTTGTTTTATAAATTAACATGCACATTTTCAATAAGATCGGTGCTGTGGTTAATTCTGTATAGGTGAACAAAAATTAAGCGTATTTTTGTTATATAGATGTAATTGCATGACATGGTTATAAAAATGTTTGTTGTTTGTGCATCGTGATGTAATATTGCAATTGATAATAATGGGATAGTGTTGAATCCAAAGTCACAACAGTTTAAAAAAAAAAAAACAAGGTGAAAAAAACGTTTTCAGCAATGTGAAAACACGATATTGATAATCAAATACTGATCATTCAAATACTACAAAAACTCCATTTAACATCAAAGGCGACTATAATATCAAAGTAGGCTAATATAAAATCTTGTTTTGAGTTGGTCTTTCTTACAACAACTAGGGTGTGTACGAAGTTGAAAATCTTATATTTCTTCGAGTTTAGCTCTGCTTTCTTGAATTGTTTTATGGCCCGAGTGTTCCTTGTTGTAACTATTTTATGACGAATGAATGGTTTTATCACGTCGGCGTCATGTATGGATCCCCTTGTGTTACCCCCTCTAAGGTCTTTTGCAGCGATTGGAAGAATTTTTTTATGGCGGCTTTGGAGTGGGGCCGGTAGGTACGATACTAAGTTAATGTTTAAAATCTCATAACAACACTTTAACGAGTTTCTGAGCGTCGAGGTTTCGATCTTTGTTGTGGTCTTTAATCCCTATCAGAGGCCCAAGTGTATTCTGATTTAGACCTCACATGAATGGGTTTTAGCACGAAGGCGCATTCACAACGTAGAACGGAGGAAGTCACTATTATAGAAAACATGTTTGGAAAGAGGAGAGCTTCAGCTAAAGCTGAGCGTTACCATACCATTCTGTTCAAAATCGAAGCGGAAATTTTCGGGCCACCATTTTCCTTTTCTCACCTACATCATGGTCTCTCCCATTCTCCCATATTCTCTCTCTCTCTCTCTCTCTCTCTCTCTCTCTCTCTCTCTCTCTCTCTCTCTCTCTCTCTCTCTCTCTCTCTCTCTCTCTCTCTATCTATCTATTTATCTATCTATCTATCTATCTATCTATCTATCTATCTATCTATCATCTCTATCTATCTATCTATTTATCTATGTTTATTTCTCTCCTTACACCATTCTGTTAGTGGATAATTCTTGGAAGTGGCGATAACCACTTCTTTAATTTAAAAAAAGATCTTTAAACAGTAGCTGTCGCGGTGAGAATCATGTTTTCAACTTTTCATGTCAACTTCACTAAGAAGTCACATTAGATCAGCCTAGAGTTCGTTGAAAAAATAAATTGTCTTCCTTACTTTTGAAGTTTCGCGTGATATAATATACCGAATACTTGTTAACCACCTCTGGCAATTACGCTGAAAACGATCACCTTAAAGGGTATGTTTGTGTGTACTTAGTCTTGTCTGAGCAGTGCAAATGCCTCTATTTTTTTTAAAGGGGTAACTACGGTGCATTTCTTTTGTTACCCTAACATGTGCTGTCATTCCATCTACATGTTTTAGTTTAAAAACGTGATAACATTCTAGTGCATAGTGTTCCTCTGAGCAAGCAACGAATGTATGTTTTGTGCCTTGAGAAAGATCTTTTATCTGTTTATTTACATTTGGTTTGTAGTGCTCAATGCAAAACAAACATTGCGGCCTATTCTTTGCACACCTGCAATTACGAAGTCTTTTGTGTAGCAATGTTGCGCCTTTGTCTACGTATACTTGTGTCTACAAGTCTGAACGCGTAGTTTGAATGCAGACGCACTATCATTTTTTTTTAATTTGTGTTGTGTTATTTCTAGCCTGCCGCAAATTATCTGCCAGATTAGGGGGTCGCACTTTTCTAGTTCTAATTCGAAGAGAGGTAGGAAGTAATGGAAACATTAAGAATGTATATTGATCATTACAGTATTTGGAAAAGAAACCTTAGAGATGCATTATCTTTATTTGTATATTTAAGTATTGGGATAGGGAGGACAAAATGTGGAGGTGAAGGGCCTTGAATCCGACCGATAACTTTTAAGAAGACATAAACAAATACGTCCATTATGTTAATTTTCTGGGAGGGTGGGGGGGGGTGTTGAATAGTTATTCCAAACGTCTAATATTTATTAGGTTTCCTTTGGCTTTGGTTGAAAATTGGAATGATATGTCATTCATTCTAACCAAGAATCTGGGAGAGCAAAAGCAGATTCTTAAGAGACGACACTGCAGAAAAGTGTCAACCTTAATATAACAATTAGTCTAGCTTAATCTTACCACCTGATAGTACCATTTAGTTGAAGCTATGGTGCATGTATATGTATGAACCGCATACATTACGTCTTTTAATTAGTTAATCGCCATTTTAATTGTTCCTGAGATCTTTCCCAGACTAGACGTTTAAAGTTACTATGGTTTCTTTCTTGTTTCCAACCTGGCTGTTGCATGTTTAGTTTTCTTTATGAGAAAGTATTGCATAAAATGCGAACAAGATCGTGTGGATGAAGTCTCAACTACTCATTCTTTCTTGTGTATGCTTTTATTCTTAAAGGTGTGTCTTTTTAAGATCTGTTCTACACTACCGTCATGGTTATTACGATAGAAATGTCTCCTCTAATATGTGTTGTGCAGTATGTAGATAGTAATGTCTTTTCTGATGTGCGTTGTGCAGTATTAAGATAACACATTGTAATGTCATGTTTACTGTTTGTTCTACAGGAGCTGTTCTACTGCCACGGGCTGAGGAAGCTGTGTGTGAGCGATAACGAGATCACCAGCATCCCGCCCGCCATCTCCAGCCTGGCCAACCTGGAGGAGCTCGACTTCAGCAAGAATGGTGAGTGCTGGCCACTGAGTAGTCTCTGTAGGAGAGAAGCTGTCTTCTAGTTGAACGTCTCTGTAGGAGAGAAGCTGTCCTCTAGTTGAACGTCTCACGGTTCCCAAGCAGTGTCTTATAAGGCCAGTGTGGGCAGTAAACATTACATAGCATAAACAGTGCATTTATATTCACATCATGCAATCACATTTGATATGCATTTTGTAAAGTGCTTCACAATATGGGATAGGAGAGAGAGAGAGAGAGAGAGAGAGAGAGAGAGAGAGAGAGAGAGAGAGAGAGAGAGAGAGAGAGAGAGAGAGGGTAGAAACAGACAATCAGGTAGACTGAGCGACAGAGAGAAGGACAGAGAGACAGTATCAGACAAACATAAATCAGTGTCAGATAGGGAGACATATACATAGAGACTTTAAGAGATTAAGGCAAAGAGAACTCGCTTCTTTTGTCTTTTATTTTTCCCTTTATTTCCTACTTTTTATTTCTAGACGTTGCTTTTCTGCCCTCGGTGAGAAAGAAATAATTGAGGATATAAAAATATCTAAGGTACAACCCGCCATAAAATGTGTGATCATAGATTTGCCTTCTTTGATCCAAGGGAATATTAAAAACGTGGAAAGGGTAGAAGGTAAAAAATTGTACTTCTTAATGTCGACTTCCATCGAAACCTGACGAAACCTGTCGAAACCCATCTAAATCAGACGAAATAAGACGAACTTTGTGGAACTCTTTACGAAATCATAAAGCGAGGGTCTTAAGACCAATTAACAAGTAATTTCTGAAATATCTTCGCTGTAATTTTTTTTCTTAGTTGATTTATGACTGTACCCATAACTACTTTCTACCTGCTGTTTTTTTTTTTTTTCGTTTTTTTTTTTTTTATTTTACTTTACAGTGCTTGTTCCACTAGAATATTGGTGGTGTAGAAAACAAAGGGAAAAGGGAGGGAAGAGGTTGAGCCCCTAGTCGGGATGTACACATGACTGGATCCCACAGTTGGATAGTCAGTTTCTCTGACTTCGTTCCCCTACTGGTGGGTCGAGTTGCGTTGGTCGTCCAACACTATTTTGTAGACGGGCCACAAGACTGACGTCTGACAATTTTATGTACTACCAGGCGACGAAATTTGAGAAATAGATTTTGACCTTTCAACTGTGAGGCCGCAAGGACAATAGCCAGTTTCGGTGCTCCTGTACTGATATAGCACAGCGGACATGGGAGAGTGCGACTGACAGTCATTGCTTTCCGCCTAGTGAAAGGTTGACGAAGTCACTACGTTAGCGGTGAAGTCTGAAGAAGGGTGGGGTTTTCTTTCAAAGCGTCAAAACAGTTTTATACTGTATTGGTTGCTCATATTCTGGTATGGCACTCAATAATTCAATTTTGAGATGTGTTATCAAGTCATACGTGTACCTCTGATATTTTCTCTATTCTAAGTTAGGGAACTTTTTAGTCGCTAAAAATGCTTGGTATGCATCAACATCTTAAAAGAAAACTAATATTGAAATAATGGTAGATTATTATCCAATCTTCCGTATAAGCACAATTTTTATCCCATCTTTTTGTCTCTGTCTGTCTGTCTCTGTCTGTCTCTGTCTGTCTCTCTCTCTCTCTCTCTCTCTCTCTCTCTTTTTCTCTTTCAATTGATTTACTTTGCGACATTAAGGACCCAACTATACCCTTCAAAGTTCCTCTTACTCTTAGCTGCTCAGTTCTATATAGCCTTAGACTGAATGACATTTACCGGAATAAATTGATTTTAAAGATTTTCCTGTATTGACAATGCTCTCGGCGTGAGCCCCCGACCGTCCGCCAGCAAGCCTCAGCTTTCCCCATACTGTGGCAACAAAAACTGTGTTGACTTTCGCCTCTGGAGAGCGCTCGACTGCCAATCTTTCAATGTCCCGGAAGGCGAAGCGCAACATTACATTCTACTCAGTTCCACACAGGTTCTGTTCTCTCTGGGCCAGCATTGTGACTTCAGACGTAGACCCTCCCGTTATTTTTCTCTCACTTCCTCCCTTCGTATTAATCTGTACAGAACTCACATGCATTTGTACTCTCAATCTCTTCGTCTCTCCCATCATATCTCTCACTCCCTCTCTCTCCCCATATTCTTCCTTCATCTCTCTTTCATACTCCACCGTATTCACTCTTTCTCTCTCCATGCCTCCTTTTTTTAGACTTAGCGATTGGTGGGAGAGGGATAGAGACAGACAAACAGACAGACAGACAGAAAGGGGGAGATATAGAGAGAGAAAAGATAGCTAGAGAAGTAAGACGAGGGGTAGAGAGATGTTAAGCGAATAAGGAAAGAAAACCAACTGAAGAGGTGGAAATTTACACGCACTGACTCAAAAACGGAAGTGAGAAAGAGAGAGAGAGAGAGAGAGAGAGAGAGAGAGAGAGAGACATGTGCTTTTTCAATGGACTGTTCTATCAAACGATTCAACATGCATTTAGGTAAGCGACTAGGAGAGTAAATTCAGCAAGTTTTAAACCATAAAGTTTTGGTTTTGGGAAAGACTAATAAAAAAAAAAAAGCAAGTCAAAGAGAGGATTTTGAGTCACATCAGACACACAAAAAATGTGCATACTTTGATTTAGGATATCTTTATTCATTTCTTCATGCAAAACACAAAGAACACTCATTATACACTTTGTGCAAACAGAAACATAGAATGAGTTCCTCATAACTGAAAGTCATATTTCTGTAACTAGATTAAAAAATTCAAAACACTCAAGATAGAGATATAGTAAGTAAAGATTATAATACTCAACCAGAACATTTAACAGCAATGCTGAGTACCATAGACACCTCTTCGTTTCAAAACAGTGAGTCAAGCAAATCAACAGGTTTTGGACACTTACCTGTCCATATCGCTTCATGTAGCGCATGTACATGGGCTTTCCCAACATCATCCAGGGTACACATAGAACAGCGACCACGACCAAGAAACTCTGGAATCCTTGCTGTAAAAAAAAAATAACAATAACAATAACAAAAATAATAATAATAATAATAATAATAATAATAATAATAATAATAATAACGGCAGCGGTGATGGTGATAGTGGTGTAAAAGATAATGTATAAGTAACTAGGAATTATAGAGTACATTAGTGAAAAGGTAATTTTGATAATGGCTATAAGGAGAGTTAAAAGAAGTGACGTTATCAAAAAGAGTGGAGGGGAGCGTAAAAATCGGTGGAACTCAATAAATGATTAAGCCAATCCCCTCAATAAACTATTATGTTTTGGTTACTGTTTTAACCTGAAATTTCATCAAAAATTTTTGGGATAGAGAATTGACACTTTTTTGGTATAAATATGATTTCATCTGAAAAGCGTATTTATATAGATAACTTGAACCCCGCTAAAGAAAGGAACGTCTTATCAAACAATACGAGATTTTTAACAAAATGGATTTTTCATGAGGAAGGCATTAATGATATGCTAATTGGGTGACCATTGTAGCTTTTTTTTTAACCACACCATGAGGTAAATCTTCGGTCTTGAGCCCATGTATTATTCATTATTGCATGGCATGAAATTTGGAGCTGTATTGTTTCCTCTGAGCGTCTCGCTCCATAATTCGTGACAGACGAATAGAAACTACAAAGGGAAGCTTTAAAGTGACATTCTGTGTTCCAGATCGGGAATGAAAGAGACGTATTTTTTCCTTGATTGTTTTTCCTCCAACTGTAGCGGATATGCATGTTTTCCCCTTCTGACTCCAAACAACAGAAAATTAATAATGCTGGGCGGACGGAAACAACACTATAATAGTTATTGTGGAATTACGCTACCTCCCTGTAAATAATCTTTATCGTTTTACGTTTACTTTCATCGGAACAATAGAAAGTATGCGGTGAAAAGGTACTTTTATTCACGAATTAAATTGTGAGTGGATCCACAGAGAACAAAATGACAGGTGCAAAATTCTACATTGTCTTTTCTTTTCGTTGATACAAGTTATGTATGCAACATTGTGTTTCTGTTTTTGATTTAGTTTTTGTTGTTGCCTTTTGCAATTGCTTAAGTCCTCATCACTCCACCTCCATAATTGAAAAAAAAAAGTATCTTCAATACAATTATAATTTTCTAGATGAGCTTACTAGCAAGATGTTATTTAACATTTTGAATTTCAATGGCTCAAGGTGGTCTTTACGGACAAAGCTCCGGCCGTGTCTCCGTAAAGGACAGCATTTTGACGGGGGGGGGGGGTTATTCCTTAAAGAGTCTTTTTTAGATGCGGAAAATGTGCACGGAGGCCTGGCTTCAGAGTAATAGTTATCGCTCAACATATCATGGTAGTTCGATTTTAAAAAAAAAAGTATTACTTTTTACAGCAGAGTCTTTTACTCTGTTTGGATAGCTGCAAGTTGTTACGTATGACGCAGGGTATAATGAGTAATGGACACATTCTTATGCTTCCAACAATTCAGTGTTGTAGGCCTTGAAAGGCCTCGAAAGGGGCAAGTCTTAAAACTACAAATAATAAAAACAAATTGCTTTGATCTTTTTGTCATTGCCGGGTTGCGCTTTTAGCTCGCACACTGCATGCATTTTTATGCACTTTCTACTTTTTGTTTTTCAATATGCAAAATTACATCAATATCTCGCTTCCAGGACCTGCTCGCTATGCCGCTATGAGGTTTCACCAAGGTGATAGTTACTCTGACGTGTGTCGAGATATCCTGGCTGAGAATTATGCTATTCAGTCGTTACTTCAAAGGGAATTGATGGAGAAGAGAAGAAACGGGTTGGGAGTTATGAGAGTCGTTAAAGTGCCTTTAAATAGAAATGTCGCAGTTAATGACGCTAGACGGTAAAATCCTTTCGTTTCGGCCTGATTTTGTCTGTGTTTGTGTGTGCGTAGCTGAACAAAAGAAGCTTAGGAAAAGACTTAAATATTTAGAATGATTTCCTTCAGAACTAGTCAGTCATGGCTGGTTACGTCAGATCAAACCAACTCGCCGACTATCATTATTTGGACGACGTGTCTATCTCATGCCACCATTATGAACAGAGGGAGAGCGGGGCACTAAGCACAATTAATTATGACTTGACATCGGCAGTTAAAAGGTTTTCCTGACGATTGTGGGCTTCAACGAATGCCGTTGCCGCAAATCTTGAGTACGAAGGCGATGGGTCAATTCTGCAGAGCATAATTTGTACCATTAACTCCCAATAATAGTTCATGGCGCTTTTATAGTTTCTTATGCAGATTTACATTTACTAATTATGATGTTTTCGTTTTTAATCTGGTACACCTTCTAAGATGATAACCGAAAATCGTGGAATAGGAGCGTGGTTATAAAGATCCATTGTTACGGAACGTAGTTAAAAGAGAACTCCGAACTAGGTGTTAAGTTAGTTCATCACGCATACAGAGATAGTAAGACTAAACGATGCGACTTGATCTGGTCTTGAAAAGGGATCATCAGGGACATTTATAGATCTTCTAGTCTGCAAGATAGCATTATGATACATTTGCTTGTTTAACATTTTCCATGTCTTTCAACAAAGAAGAATAACTTTTGTGCTAAATCTCATTCCTAATTGAGAGCAGGAAAAGACTGTTGGAGTAATAATTCATGCTGGTGGTCTGTTGTTTGAGATTCACTGCGGGTGAGATGGAGCGTTAAGGGCACATTACAGATGTTTTATTGCCTGGTTTCGCTGAACGGTGGTCACCGCGCTTGGTCTATTACTGCATCTTGCCGATGATTGTTAATGTTGTGGTCAAACGTCGGTCAAGCGACGATCAACATTCCTTTGCCTGAGCTACAGCCATTGTTTGGCAGTTCAATGCACTTCCGTTTTTGTTTTTGTATTTCTAATGCTTCTTGAAGAAAACGCAGCACTTTCAATGATTTACACTGTGCACAAGGGACGTGGAGAACACCTTAATGCGTGCACACTAGTTCAGGCTCAATAAATGTATAAATAGAGCAAACACTGAAAGTTTCGGGTTCAATGAACATCAAGCAGTGGCGACTCACTGGATCAATCAGGTCAAGTGAAACGTCGAGCGAAATACGAAATAAAGAAACAAATTTAATCTCGTTCTCAGATGTTTCTGGCCTTAAAATAATAACGCTTGCCATAGTATCTTCTTTTCTTGGCTACCTACATAGGCTACATAAATCGAATCAAATTTGTACCTAGATTTACTAGTGGGTCGGTGTGCGTACAATGTGACTGGTTGAAACAGATCAACTGGCACTGTCTGGTAAATGGCAGCATGTAAAAATAGTTTTGGGACCCGTGTCCTATAGGTTCTTTCTTGGGAACCCATGAGACGTAAAACTAGGAGACGTAACCCTCATCCAGAGAAAGTTCCTAGTTTTTCTTCTTTACTTCGTCCTACAATTGCCTCTATTTTCAAAAATAAAAATGAAAGTTTTGTCAAAACATTTTTAGAATGAAAACGTAACTGTATCTTTTGGCACTAGTGTCGCAACCGGAACCTAAACGGTATCTTTTTTGGCACTAGTGTCGCAACCGGAACCTGGCTAAGTTACAGAGCTATGTCGAAATGCTGCCTGCTTTGTCACATGATTTATTACTTTGTACTCAGTGTTATCAGCTTCCCGCCCACATAAATTTTTGAAACACTTTAAGACTTCAGATACAATTTATGGCCCGCTTTTTTTAACAAGAGTGTTTATGACGTGAGGATAAATAACATAAAAAACATGTGTGGGGTACCGTATCTATAACGTGTTGTGCTTTTTTTGTATAGATTGGAGATTGTTTGCACTGGCAGTGCCAATATATTTACCAGCACAAATAGGGTCAGTTTCACCTCCACATACAGAAAACAATAAAGAGTACACCCCCTTCTTCGATATGGCTCGTTAAGTATCGATTGATTTGGCAAAATTACTATGGACAAAGCACATAGGCGCACCCGCGCTGGTCCATTCATACTGCAAACTAAAAAAGGAAGAAAAGAAGATTTTAAGAGATTATAATCGATCTGTTCTGAATAATGATTTGACCCTTTAATGAAGCTAGGAAACAAAATTTTGATTTGCACATTCGGAATAAGGAATGCAGTGCTGCCCAAATGTCTTATCACTGTCTGCTGATGTCTTCCCCCCTCCTCATTCTTTCTCTATTGTTTCTTTGCAGTTACAATGCATGAATTGTGTGTGTATTAGAAAATTATACAAATATATAATAAAGTACTTTTGACGATAGTAAACACATGATGAAATAGAGAATATTTAATATCAGACTTACCTAAAGCTATACAACAATGCACGCTACATACAGCTTCCTATACGATATTTAGTGGTCTCACTTTATGATTTGCTATAGGGCTAAACTAATTTTTCTTAGTACGGGCTGATTTTTAAAAAAGACATTGGCCCAACCAGTGAGTAAGCAACGAAATATGATTATGTTTTGATCAAAGCGCGAAAGGCTTAGATATAATTTATGTCGATGTCGTTAAAAGTATTGTTTTTTTTTCCACAGGTGTCATAGACGTGCCGGATAATATCAAAAGCTGCAAATACCTTCGCTCCATCGATGCTAGTGTGAATCCTTTGGGAAAGTAAGTCGGCTTCATATTTTCTTCTTTATTTTTCCTCTCGATTTTTGTTTCGTATGATTTATTTGTATTTCATGTTGTTGTCGTCGTCATTGTTGTTGTCATCATCGTCGTTGTCGTTGTTGTTTTTTGTTGTTGTTGTTGTTGTTGTTGTTGTTGTTGTTGTTGATGTTGTTGTTGTCGCTCATGTCTTTATGGTTGTTTAATTCCATCCAAATTTAACTTAAAATTGTATTAATAAGATGCAATAGTTCTGACGTTGGACGTTAAGAATCAACTCAGCCATAAGCCGGTGCTTCTCCTCAATCCAATAAGAGGAAAAGAAGAGATAATTAGATCGATAAAAAGAGGGAGATAATCAGAAAGAGAAAGAGATAAATATAGGTGGAGAAAACGTCAGAAATGTAGAAAAGAGTTAGAAAGACAAACAAAATGTGTATAATAATCTTGCAAACTAAACGAGGTTTTAAGAACCGAAAGATTTGAAGTAAACATGATCAGGTGACATTTACTCTGTGACTGACAGCGTTGTATAATATTGAAGCGCAAGAGGGAATTGCTATTCTCTGCTGTGGCTGTGTAAACAAAATGGCAAAATTAGATTATCGGGGTCATGATATGGAATGCAGTGGCCACATTAATTTGACGTGGTCCCTTCATGGGTTTTTGCCAAATGTCCCTGTTGAAAGATCGCGTTGGTTTTAGCGCTCCCTATTATTTTACTTCTAATGAATAATGGAAACAAGTTTGTAGTTCTGCAACGTCAATGGAACTGACACTTTGATCAATCACCTAGTGTTCTGGAATGGGCAGTTAGAAAAAAAAGTTATAAAGGTTTTTTTCCTTGTTTTATCTAGATTGAGCAGATTTTTAGTACACGGTGTATTTCTTATAATGCTTTAACTGGTATTGAGTACAATAATAATTATAAAAGATATAGATACATTACATAGATAGGCAAGATGGGTGGATGGATAGATGAATGGATCCGATTGATAGATAGATAGATAGATAGATAGATAGATAGATAGATAGATAGATAGATAGATAGATAGATAGATAGATAGATAGATAGATAGATAGATAGATAGATAGTGTAGAGATATAGCGAGTCACAGAGAGAGAGAGGGAGGGAGGGGGCAAGATGGAATTAAACGGTTATAAAGATTAATTAACGGTGAAATAAAGCCGGTACTGGTCAAATTAATTTGTTCTCAGAAATCCACACCGTAAAAGTTTCAAATAACTCCTGGCATGTGGTTTTCTTTAACTCCTTAGTGGTAGTAACAAACTGTTGTTGATGTTTGGTTGTTTGTTTGGTTGTTTTTTGTTTTTTTTTTTTCTAATCCCCAAGGGTTTGAAAAAAAGACATGTAGGCCTTTTTATTTGAAGGAAAAAAAAACTAAAAACCAAAATATTAACTCCGACAGTCTGTTTCAGTCCGGTAGATTTTGTAGTCCATAACAGTCTCCAGGCCGAGAAGCCTAGAACAGTCTGTGGCAGAGCCCAGGAGCTCGTGGTGGGGGACGGTTCACTGTGGCGGCGGCGTGCCCTACCTGCAGACTTTGTGTCAAATGATAATTATGCTGGAAATGATAATTATGCTGGATTGCTGGGACCAGACGTTGACAAGAAGTGCATTATTCCCCCCCCCCCCCCCACCTTTTCTGGTTCACCGTCGATCGGCTGGCACCTTGTTTATGCAAAACATTAATGCCGGATACGCCTTCCTCTTTCTTTCTTTTAAAAATTATTCTAAACCTGAATAGAATGTGCTCGTTGCCGCGTTCCTTCTTTATGACTCTCATAGAAAAAAGTGCAGTTGTAAAGCCTAGATCAACTGCATCATACAATTATTCTAGGACGCATTTAGTTTATGGGGGTGGGTGGGGGGTATTTGTACGGGTTAATTCTTTTTTTCTTTCTGAAAATGTATGCCTGTGTGCAGTTGATTTTTTCCCTTGCTGTGTTGCTTGAGATATAAAAGTGTCTTAAAAAGAATGAGAATAAAGAGAAAGCTTAAAATTATCATGGAAAGCAAGAGAATAAGATTATTTGGAGGAAATAAAATGGAACACACGAATAGGAAGTACAGTATCTGTATAATGTACAAAATTAACTTACTTGAATGCTCGTCTTGTTTATCAACTGGCTTCTCTCGATATCTGCTGTGGTAGAGTCGTAACTTACTTTACTTGAAACAAAGATTTAGCTTGACGAACAATCTACCACATCACCTTGACATTTCAATTGCGATCATGATTGTCCATTCATAGGGGATCTGTACGTCGGTTCCCCCTCGTATAACAGCAAATTAAAACTGTTATCTTTGTTAGTCTGTCATCGCTTTTGTAAAAGGAGTTTGTGTCATATACTTTTAATCTTACGTATCGGATATAACCTGATCCACAAACAGTATATTCTGCTGTGTTTTTTGCGGGGGGGGGGGGGGGGGGGGTAGGGAGTATTTGTACGGGTTCATTCTTTTTCTTTTCTGAAACTATATTTTATGTCTGTGTGCAGTTGATTTTTTCCCTTGCTGTGTTGCTTGCATGCATTGTTGGACAAAGGTTACAGTGCCCTTGACTGGTAATCTCGTGTTGAAGTTCTCGTTTATAAGAATGAAATGGTAAAACGAGTATCGTTTCCATTATAACCTTTATTTTTATAGCGTTATACCCAAAATAGATGTCGTCTCAGAGCGATTCCATCATCGGTGAGATCGGATTGCCAATCTTAATTTATAATAATTATGATCAGATAGAAACATAGAAATTCACTTTAAAAATGGCTGCGGAATTAATGAAGAGGGAAAGATTTGATTATTATGGTTTTTATTAAATAGGTTTGCGTTGATATTTTTTTTTTGATCAGTTTGAAATAGTCACAAGTCGGGACAAAAATGAAGTTTCTAGTGTAGAAACAATAATATTTTGCATTTAGAATGATAATAATAATAATATGATTGATTGATTTATTAATTGATACATCCATAAAGAGTTAGGTTGAACAGCATTGACATATTACATGTTGTTAGATAAAATTTATCTTTTTAATAGAGAAAGAGAGACATAGTCAGAGACAGACACTTTCATTCCTTTCTGAACAGCAGTTTCTCTCATTACTTCGACAAGACTAATTATTTCGCCTACTGTAATTTGTATCTCATTATTTTAATCAGCGAAGTCTGTTTATCGAAAATGTTATTACCAGCGTAAAGCAAAGTAATATGAGATTTCAATATGTACCAAAAGTGCGAGAGATAACACGAAGTATATTATGGCGTGTCTAATTAAAGAATTCATTTTCCCCAGAAGACGTTCAAACATGAGTTTCAAATGTTGAGTCCCGTCAAACAAACTACATGTTTATTAAGGAAGATCATTAGTTCGCCCCTGTGCACTGTATAACTTGTACGAGAGTCGGAAACATCTAGCATTGTTATTGACTGATTCAAGCCAAAGATAGAGTTAGGCTGGGATCATGTTAGCAGACACTCGAGTCTCCTTGCTGAAGATTGCAGGTCGTATTTGCGATGCCACATTTTCCCCATTCTCTTGCAGTGCAGAATGGTCCATCCTTTTGTAGAGAAGGAGAAGATTTTAAATAAGGATTTGCAATCTTTTCCTAAATCTACATTTATGATGAGAGTATATTTACAATCATTTAAAACTATGAAATGGTAAGTTTCTTCGAACTGTAAGTTGCCCACGAGTTGACATTGCTAGTTAATGTAAGCAAAAGTAGATCCGTCATAAAGTAGTGGTTAATATCCCTGATTTTGTCCTATCTGATAAGTGTTTGAGCAAGTTTAGATAAGAGAATTACTTCCACGTTATTAAAAATTAAATCTTATGTTATTGGAGACTAAATATGGTGCGGGTGTATCTGAATTACAGAAGAAACGTGCAAAATAACTCATAAATTATCTGGACTTACTGATTGAATCACGCCTTTTGGATGATCGCACTTTCCCTATAGATGTTCCATTAGTTCGGTAGGCATTCATTTCCAGAAATATTCAACCTTAGTTATAAAACAAAATGACTTTTTTTTATTTGGTTCTCCAAAGCATCTTTAATTTTGACGCGTTTAAAAGTGTGTATGTGTAGGGGAGGGGGGGGTTCAAAGGTGTACAACTAAACAATCCCTGCCCCCCCCACCCCCTCCCAAAAAAAAAAAAAACCTCCTTTTCCCTGACCCACATATCCATCAACTGGAGAGAAATAATGATTCAGGATTTTAAGCAGCTGAAAGCAAGTTGTATACCCTCCCACAAGGTTTTTTTCAATTTTTCTTTTCCTCCCCCGAAAAATGTGATGTTTTATTGTGTGCTTTAGAGAATGCATGACACGGAATGAACAAGTTTAATATGATCGTGTAACTCGGATCGGGTAAATGTAAAAATTAGCGTCTACATTGATAGCCACACATATGTCTTTCGCCATGTTAATACAATTCAATTATGCCATCATGTCTTCTGGAGAGGCCTTTTTTTTTGGGGGGGGGGGGTGATCGGCGCCGTTCTGTGTTTTTGTTCATTTTCTGTTTGCACTTTAATTTATACTTTTTAAGAGAGCATGTCGTCAAGTTTTTAAATGTTGCCTAGAGTAAATATGAAAAAAACAGTTTCAATCCTTATCGTTACAAAGATATAAAAGTGTCTGGAAAAGAACGAGAATAAGGAGAAAGCTCAAAATTATCATGGAAAGCAAGAGAATAAGATTATTTGAAAAAAAAATGGAACACATGAATAGGAAGTACAGTATCTGTATAATGTACAAAATTAACTTACTTGAATGTTCGTCTTGTTTATCAAATGGCTTCTCTCGATATCTGCTGTGGTAGAGTCGTAACTTACTTTACTTGAAACAAAGATTTAGCTTGACGAGCAATCTACCACATCACCTTGACATTTCAATTGCGATCATGATTGTACATTCATAGGGGATTTGTACGTCGGTTTCCCCTCAAATTAAAACTGTTATCTTTGTTGGTCTGTCATCGCTTTTGTAAACGGATTTTGTGACATATACTTTCTTACGTATCGGATACAACCTGATCCACAAACAGTATATTCTGCGAGGTTTTTTGTGGGGTTTTGTTGTTTTTTTATAGCTTAAAATGATCTCATTATCAGATTAAAATCGTCAATTACTAAATGAAATTAAAGTACTTTCGAGGGCCTGCGTTATTGCCTTAATTCGTCGAGTGTAAAAAGGATATGACTATATTGTTCGGTACCTCATCCCTGTAGATGCAATGTGCCCGGCGGGATTTTGTTTGATAAGACAAGGCTGCGATGGAAGTCATTTTTGTGTGAACTTGCTCATTCTGTCAACTAATTATAAAATCAGTACTGCGGCGCAAATTAGTTTACTTTGATCTATAACTGAAATGAACTATATTTTTAGAGTATTCTTTTGACCTAGCGTTTTTTGTGACGGGTGTAAATCTATAAATGAACTTAATAAAAAAAAGTATTCAATGCTAAGAGGACGGCATTATTTTGACCAAGCGTATTGCGGGCGGCTTCTCAAGTTAGTGAGATAGACATCGCCGTCTGTGTTTGCAATGGCACCAGTGGTCTAATTTCACTGACATTTTGAGAGTTCGAGAACGACTTCCAGTCCTGAAGGCTTCTTTGTAAGTTCCCCCAAGAGTTTCTGGTCACCTGAGTGGCATTGATTGGGCCCTCTCCCCGCCGCCCGCCGTGCTGTCTCCATGTTTGTGGATCAGATTAGAGTCCGCTGACCGCCGCCCGCCCTCCGAGTGCTCCTCGAGTGTTGCAAAATGCTGGGCGTAGAACTGGACAACTTACAACTGCAGTGAAGAAGACGTTTATCGATAACTCTCCTCTGTGTGCCCATTTTTACTCTTGCCAATTTTATTATTGTAGAGGTACATGTAACTGTTTTTGTCCACTACGTTAAGAGCGGTGTGTATTTTCTTTCTTTTTGTCTTTCTCTCTTTATCCCTCTCTCTCTCAGTCACTCTCTCTCTCTCTCTCTCTCTCTCTCTCTCTCTCTCTCTCTCTTTCTCTCTCTCTCTCTCTCTCTCTCTCTCTCTCTCTCTCTCTCTCTCTCTCTTTCTCTCTCTCTCTCTCTCTCTTCCCTCCTCTCTCTCTCTCTCTCTCCTCTCTCTCTCTCTCTCTCTCTCTCTCTCTCTCTCTCTCTCTCTCTCTCTGTTTCCGTGGCCGTTTCGTATGTTTGTGATTATTTAACATATAACATTTACGGAGAAAGTTATATTGTTTAATAATATACCTCTCGTCTGTTGCTCGTTCTTTGCTTCTTTACCTTTCTATGTATCACTTCCTCTTCTTTAATTTGTCATGAATCTCATTATTGCTTTCCTATAAAATATCAAGAAGGCCTACTATTAAAGTGTGAAGGGAATTAAGGAAGAGTTTTGTTATTGTTGTTGTTGTTGTTGTTGTTGTTGTTGTTTTACTATCGATATTTAAAAACGTATGCCTACAAAATTACTCCGTTTTAAATCTACAGTGTTACAAAAGCATGAATGAATGCATTACGGGTGCTTTGTTGATGCTATGAAAGACTTTGTGACTGTTTTGAAAGAAATCAATCTCTCTTTCTTTCTTTCTCTTATACTCATGCTCTCTCTCTCTCTCTCTCTCTCTCTCTCTCTCTCTCTCTCTCTCTCTACTGTGTTTATGTCTCCGACTCTCTTTTTATTTCTACATTTCTATCTATGTGTCTCCTAGCTTCCTCTCTAGAAACTCTTAAAATTTGGTCCGGGGTATAATAGCTTAGGAAGTAAAAACGTATGCCTACAAAATTACTCCGTTTTAAATCTACAGTGTTACAAAAGCATCAATGAATGCATTACGGGTGCTTTATTGATGTTATGAAAGACTTGGTGACTGTTACGAAAGAAATCAATCGATTGGGAAATAATGTGTCACTCAGTAGGAAATAAAGGCAATCTTAACACAATAGTAGCCAATAGTGAAAAGAGAAGAGAATGTATGCATGCTGTGCCAAAATAATTATGGCACTTTCAAGGTCACTCTTAAGACCTGGGCAATTTCCAAACAATCTCTACAAGTGCCCCTTCCTCCACCCTCTCCCCCCCCTCCCTCTCTCCCAGAGGTAAACATTTGCCAGGCCTTCCAAGTGCCCATCAGAATGGCCTAGGTCTAGTCTACAGAGCGTAATTCACTTGAACGGGACACTTGTCTAGTTCTTGAGGAACACACAGTATTGAAACCCTAGTGTTACTGTCAGTCGCAAAAGAAGACAGCTTTTTAAATTTCAAAACATTGTTAAATATTTATGAATTAAACTAATAAGAAAATACAATTACAGATCAGAGAGTAATAACTATATGGCTTACAATATGCTTATGCTTATAAATGTGTAGTTCTTGGATCATAAGTAGCCTAGAACGTCGCGGTAGCCTACTCGTCTTAAAACTAAACGGATGTGCAAAAATCAACCAATGCATCGAAAATATGCCAACATGGTTGTCGTCGAGAATACATGGCAAAATGCAAGATAAGTTTGTTCAGTATCGCGGTTCTTGGTGACAACATTTTTGTGCCTGTTTTGTTGTTGTTGTTGTTGTTGTTGTTGTTGTTGTTGTTGTTGTTGTTGTTGTTGTTGTTGTTGTTGTTGTTGTTGTTGTTGTTGTCGTTGTTCGTCGTCGTTGTTGTTGTTGTTGTTGTTGTTGTTGTTGTTGTTGTTGTTGTTGTTGTTGTTGTTGTTGTTGTTGTTGTTGTTGTTGTTGCTGTTGTTGTTCTTTTCACTATTTTTATGAAGACAATGAAAAACAATTATTATTGCAATTGTAAAACACACATAAATGCCCTGTGCCTAATTTTGGCAATCTGTCAATGGTTTGTTTAATTGTTTTCCTTTTGATGGTGTCGTTTGAAACATTTTGTCGCATCTAACTCTTGGTTGGATTCATAACATTCAAGCCCTGTCGATATACTCTTTCGTCCCGTGTACACATGTATTTTTCTTGACGATTATGACACAACGGCTTTGTATTTCAGAATGCAACCGCATTTATTTATACAGCTTATATCTTGATCCGGCTTTTCAGTTTTGTTTGGTTAGTGTTGCCATTGCAGCCGTTGTGGTCAACAACTGCACGTGGTATTTGTTTGTGCTATTTATCTTGGTGCTCTCTACCCTCTCTCTCTCTCTCTCTCTCTCTCTCTCTCTCTCTCTCTCTCTCTCTCTCTCTCTCTCTCTCTCTCTCTCTCTTCTCTCTCTTCCTCTCTTTTTCTCTATCTCTCTCTCTATCTTTTTCTCTATCTCTCTATTTATCTATCTATCTATCCAATGCACGCACACACATTTATGGTTTTTCTCTTCTCTTATCTCGTACTTTCTTCTCTCTCTCTCTCTCTCTCTCTCTCTCTCTCTCTCTCCTCTCTCTCTCTCTCCTCTCTCTCTCTCTCTCTCTCTCTCAATCTTTAGTTAATTAATGACCGCAACTAATTAGTGTTACCAGCTCACGAGCTGATGGTGTAAGCCACAAGAGATCAGTGATCTAGTTTTTAGCCCGAGGCTCCGCCCACGACCGCGCCCTGGGGAAACTTATGTCTGGTCCGCGCATAACATGGAGCTATCGGCGCAAGGGATTATCCTGAAGCCCCAGGATCTAAAGGTGTCAAAGCATTCCTAATCCAGATACGGGATTAACCAGTTATAGTAATGGATTCCGTGTGAAGCAGCGCTTGGTACTGCACAAGGATGGTCCTAAATGAGCAAGTTGTGCAAGCAACGCTTTGTTACGGCATTAACAAGGTCGAACTATGAACCTGTGTTATCGCATTAACCTAGAAGGATTGGGGTTTGATTGTAAACAATAATCAGTCAGACCGACTAAGCTAAGATTAGTGGACTTTCCAAATTTGTAGTTATAAATAACAGTATTAGGGGAAAGCAGTAAGCTGATGACTCTTTCGACTTTTCATGCTATAACCCAGCCTTTCTTGTCGTATCTCCAACTTGAAATCTAAAGGTATTTAAGGTAAGGGCGCCGTTCATATCAGGAAAACAAGCGGATTATGTCATGGTTGTCCTAGAACAAGCCCTAGATGAGGCTTACACGGCTTAGAGAGTTATGCTTTGTACATAAGTATCGTTCATTAATTGTCTCAAGAGTCCTCAGAATTTGTTAGAATGGTTCGCGGGTAAAAATGAAAGGCAAAATGTCATCATGACTTAAATAACGAGACGGTTCTTGTTGGAGAAATATCTCCTTAATTCTTGTTTATCTCTCATAGTTACATTCCCTCCTTCCTTCTCATCTCTCTCTCTCCCCCCCTCTCTCTCTCTCTCTCTCTCTCTCTCTCTCTCTTTCTCTCTTCTCTCTCTTTCTCTACTCTCTCTCTTTCTATCTTCTCTCTCTCTTTTCTCTTTCTCCCTCCCTCCCTCTCTCTCTCTCTTTCTCTCTCTCTCTCTCTCTCTCTCTCTCCTTTCTTCCTCCTCTTCTC